>JAZGLO010003311.1:0-31805 GCA_036873155.1 Biomphalaria sudanica | reverse complement strand
CATTTGTCAACAACATGAGTTTAGGGGTAGTCTCATCATAAATCTTAGTCTTAATAACGAAATAAAAGCCTTCAGGGTAGAGATGACCCTCTTTGCGCCATGCCAAGGAAGCAGCTTCGTCGGTCTTCTCATCTTGTATTAGAGCCGGGAATATTCAGTGGAGTGCTTTTTATTCCCATTAGCAAATCTCATGCCATGCGTAATCTAAACCAATATAAACATTAGTTGTTTTTTTTTAGGTTCAGTGGGGTTGCGTCATAGTTGTATTTTCCAAGAAATAAGAGGCGTTGAGTTTTTATCTTATTTTTAACTCTTACACAATTTGTATGTGCTCTGTAGTCTACGGCTTCCATCCCTCCTAGGCAGATATAACCTTATGGTGGAAGGAGTGTAGGCAGCGAAGTTTAGTTAACTGTTTTCTTGCCAGAATGTCATTATCACGTAGGTCTGTGTCACTCCATTTTATGAGACCCCAAAAAGTGTTACTGAAACGGCCCAGCTAATTATTGCAGTGATGACGTTCTTACCAGACAATTTGCTGTTGAGTATTTTGGTTAGTCTATGCTTATATCTAGAAATAAATTATTTTAACTGATTATAACAAGAAATTTTTTTTTTAAAAAAAGCTTATTTAAGGGAAAGAACCGCTAATTACTGCCATTTATCGCAAGATGACATGGTTTAGCTCCTTCTATTATATAAAATCAAATTAATTGATTAACTAATTGGTTAATTTTTAGATTTATTCGTGTATTATCATCGACTATGAATAATCCTGCAACATTTCCACTTCATCCGAGAATGGGGAGTAGGAGTAAGGGGAATAAATCCGTATATATATATATATAATCCATATCTCTCATTAATTAGCATTTATTTACTTATTTTGATATAAAACACAACCATTATTGACCGACAATAAATTTAAAAATGTGCCTATATCTCTATTGTTTCATATTTTGTCAGATAGGTCTACTGTAAATAATCGTGTAAAGTTTCAACTTGATCCGATAATGGGAAATGACAGAAAAAAACATGTTCAAACTTTTTACCAGACAGACAGACAGAGTGAGTTGATATAAGCTTTGTAAAATAATTTATTATTACTATTATTGTGTTACTTACTTTGGCCAGACCAGAAAACGTTTTACTTATTTTCCCAATGGGTACATTCCCTTGGTACTCGTATATTTGAAAGACGTCCTCACAGCAGCAACAATCCCAGCGACATAAAGGCGCTAAGGAGAAGATAAGTCATACAGACAAGATTCTGTAGCATTCTTTTGTATAGGGCAGTTTCCTCTTGAAAAAGTGTTTGTGACATTTAGGTAGATCTACGCCACATTCTTAGCACCCAAAAAGTAATGCCCAAATTATCTATTTCTAATTATATTTATTTTGTGCACCATTTAATAACCAGGGTAAACTAGGCAACCGCCTAGGGCCTCCCATTGGTAAGGGCCTCGCACAAGTAAATATTTTTCGGCTAAAAATTGTGAAACCTGGATCAAATCTCAAACCTAGCAGAGATCAATGTCAACTAGGCTAGCTCTAAGTCTCTACTATAACTCAAGGTTTATTTGTGAATGTTTAAGATTTTAAGATCTACTTGTTAGACGACCTATGTAAAAAGTAAAGTTCCTCTTCCAGGCAGATGATGTAAAGATCATCTGTTTCTTGCCCACGGTTAACAAGGGTGTCATATAGCCAGCACAAAGACCAACCGCCTTTCCCCCAACAAATGCCAGGTACCCATTAGAGCTGGGCGGACTCAGATGCGTCATAAAGATCCTGAAAATAAAAATCCCAGTCTTCACCAGGATTCGAACCTGGGACTCTCGGTTCGGAAGCCAATCGCTTTACCACTTAACTATCGCTCCCCCTTCCTATGGAAGAAGAACCGTTTCGCTTCTTATTGGTAAATATGTCAAAGCGCCGTGCCTGCTGCATCAAAAACGCAAACGAAAAGAGGAGAATGTAAAGAAGGGCTTCATTAAATTTCCTAACTTGTCTGCATTGATTGAAACTTCAAGTTAGTTTTTTTTTTAAATCAACTAGTACTTGTTACATAAAAGTATCGCTTTTCAAATTCACTCAGAGTTTAGGCCTACACTATTATAGAGCTACAAAGTTAAATATACAAGGGATGGGAGATTGTACAGCAGGGAAATCACAACCCACAACCTCGATAAAGAAAGTCATCTTAAATAGTTGGGTCGGACAGTTGTACAGTACAATTACATCACGGTGTCATCCTTCCCCTCCCCCCCCCCCCCTAACCAGCTCCCACTAAAACTATTATTGGGTTCCCGGTCATTTCATCTTTGGTCACTTCATCGCTGGTCATTTCATCCTTGGTCACTTCATCCCCGTCATTTCATCCGCTGGTCATTTCATCCTCGAATCCATCAAATAATAAATGTAAAAAGTCTGAAATTAACAGTATTTCATTGTTTTCTTGTCAGTTACAAGACAAAAAGTGTGACACATTAAATAAGAACAGAATGGAATGTCATTAAAATGTAAAAATTTAACATTTATAGATATAGAGCTAAAAATTGTTTTTGCATGTTTATTCAAATCAAATAGATAAGCTACTGATAGTAGGTACAAAAGACGATTGTTGTACATGATTTGTAATTTCTTGGCCAGCGTTGCGTATTTCTTGCAGTCAGCGTTTATTAGACTAAATCAAACGTTCTATCAGGGTTTGAACTGACACTCTCCTATTTCAGAAAGAACGATTGATAAATAAAGTGAAAGATGGCCTCCAGGAGATACGTTATCAGCGGCAAGGTCATAAGTACTCATCTCTCAATAGATTTCACTACTTCCACCACACCTTGGACTTTGATGAAAAGTAATTAGCCAAGAGCGGCATGATCATAATTATTCTAATCTTACTTCTGTCTCTCAAAAGACTTTCCCTACTCCTTGACATTTGGTCATTACATCGCGCAATATGCGCAGGATAATATTGGTATCCCTATATCAAACAGAAACAATAGAACTAAATACAAACCCCGCATTGCAATATAATTACTTACATCTATTATTTCATTTCTCAACAAGTATAAAGAGAGGAGGGGGAACACTATAAAGGCTATTAATAACATGTCAAAAATATCTATATAAATATTCTAAATAAACATATGTATATATTAGATGAAATTAGTGCTTAAAGACAAAGCCTTAACAACACAATTACACAATAACTTAGAAAAAATATTTAATTGAAGATGAAATGACCGGGATGAAGTGACCGGGGATGAAGTGACCAGGGAGGAAGTGACCGGGGATGAAGTGACCAAGGATGAAATGACAGGGGATGAAGTGAGCGAGGATAAAGTGACTGGGGATGAAGTGACCAGGGAAGAAGTGACCGGGGATGAAGTGACCAAGGATGAAATGACTGGGGAGGAAGTGACCAGGGAGGAAGTGACCGGGGATGAAGTGACCAAGGATGAAATGACTGGGGATGAAGTGACCGGGGATGAAGTGACCAAGGATGAAATGAATGGGGATGAAGTGACCAAGGATGAAATGACCGGGGATGAAGTGACTGGGGATGGAGTGACGGTGACCTATTATTGGTTTATTCGTTAATCCATACTACACTGAGCTAATTATATTCAACTGTAGAATGGGTGCCTATTATATTTTAAAATGTTGTTAGTGGTGACATTTTATTACTGTCACGGGAAAAATAGTTACCTTATAATACTTCGGGGCATTGAGCTGAATACACAGAATGAAATTGCAAATATAACACGAGCACTGTAAGACCTGAAGTAAGGTCGTATGAGAGATCTGACTGGAAGTAAGGTCCTATGAGAGATCGAGAGTTTAGTCAGTTACAAATTCAAAATTTCGAGGGTGTAACCTGTTGCGGTCCGCACCTTGCGCATCTTTCTAGCGACGCCGCTGGGATTGGGACAAGATTCGGATTTAAAGAATGAAGGGCAGCTTTGAATTTTCTTAATTAAGCAGACGAGCATTAGAATTATGTCAGAACCGTCTTTTCATAATATGGCATAGCATGAGCGTAGCCAAGACTTTTATCGGGGGGGGGGCGGTAAATGTTTCCCTTCCCCCCTTATTTATACTTTTATGTGTGTGTTAGTAGGTAATCAATCTTCATTACATTTATTTTTTCGGACGTTTTTTTTTTGTACCCTAGAATATGTTATTTCTAGAGTTCGTAGGCACTCCTCCCTTGCCATCTAAAGCGGAGCCCCGGCGCCAAACATTATTTCCGGAATTAGAAAATGGTAAAAATGCTTTAGTTTTTCTTTAGAAGGGAGAAGGTAACCACAAAACCCTTTTTGGCTACGCTCATGAAATTTGGTGACTGTAGTTTGCTTAAGTTGGTTGCACTGGGGCATTAAGTAAAGTTTCCCTTTCAGACAATGAGGTCTGAGGCAAGTGATGGTTTGAACCCTCCCCTCCTGACCACGCCCATGTGTTATATTAATTATAGGAGTAAGCCTAATTCTCTTCAAAATATATAAAGTTTGATAACGCATCGAAAACTGGATGAATGCATACGTAGGATTACATAATGTATTGTATTTATACATGTATGTAGTATAGAAACTATAAACAATACAACAGCCGCCTAATGAGTTTGAAGCTTTTTGGTATTACTTATAGATTACAGACGTTTCTTTAAAAAATAGAATAGTTACGTCATACGCATTTCATGTGTCAATCTAGTCATGCATGTTGATCTGTGACTTAAAATATGCTAAATCATTTGTTTCATGGCTGACTCAGGCAACCCATTCCATTAAAAGATAAGAGAAAGCAGAACGGATAAAGAGGTACTTACTTAATGTGAAAAGCTCTTGCTTCCTCCTAGTACATTCTCAAAAACGCGATTTGTATATGAATATACCATGACCCATTATTTAAAATTTAAATCTCCTTTCATTAAATATCGGATGTGACAGCGCTATATAAATTATTGTAATAATTTTCATGATTCACACTAAGCATAAGTTTGCCATAAATTATAATTGTATGAAATTTATTTAGATCTAGATTTATTTTTTAATTAAATTAAAAAAAATGTGTAAGCCTTAAGTGTAGTATTTTTAGATCTATATTTTTAAAAACTAACAAAAAGAAACCTCCTACTATTTCTTTTCAAATCGCAGAAAGTAGAACTTTATACCCATCCCAAGTAATTAATAAGTTGGGCAGTTTGCAATGTCGCGGCTGTGTGTATGTGTTCAAGTTAATTTCTATTAAGTATTGTTATAGAGCTAATTGTCGCGCCTATTTATTTTCTTTATGCTGCGTTATATCAATGTTTTCTAACGTAACCTCTCTCATCCATCTTTTTGGTGAACTGACTATGGAACCATCAGAAGTCGGGGGAGGGACGGAGCAAAAAAAAAAAATAGCGCCATCAAAGGTCCATGCCAAACACAGCCTCAAGACATCAAAGCAGTCCATGCCGCTCGTGCATAGCAGAAAGTACAGTCTAACGTTTTGCAAATGATGATACGTACAGTGTATAATGTATTTTTCTTGATATTCTTGTTGAATTTTAAACACAATTAATTGTAATAATAATTTAAAAAAAAAAAACAAGAAAACTTGTTCGGGCCTTTGTGTCTTGCTGCTGTCACTTTTTTTTTAAGTTGTCTACATTGAAGTTTTTTTTTCTTTGGTCGCGACCAGACCGGCCCATTTGGTACCGGCCCACCGGGCATTTGCCCGTTTGCCCATATAGCCAGTCCGCCCCTGCATTACACTATCGATTTTGGTACGATTTTCAAGCCAAAACAAATTTTTCGGGCCTGGCAATATCCCCACAGTGTGACTGTGACTAACCTTTGATTGTATAGGCAGGTATGTCGTCTGACTTGTAAACAACAAAATTGTACCAGACGAACGTAAGTTCTTCTTTGATGTAGCCAATCTCCTTCTGGCAACAGAACACATGATTCTGGTGGCTGCAAGGAAGTCACATGACCATAACTTACATAAATAAGTCATCATAGCATTCTCTCTCTCTCAATCTCTCTCTCTCTGTTATTCTAAGTATTTATCTCTGTTGTCTACATCATTCCTCTATGTTGTCTACATCATTCCTCTATGTTGTCTACATCATTCCTCTATGTTGTCTACATCATTCCTCTATGTTGTCTACATCATTCCTCTATGTTGTCTACATCATTCCTCTATGTTGTCTACATCATTCCTCTATGTTGTTTACATCATTCCTCTATGTTGTCTACATCATTCCTCTATGTTGTCTACATCATTCCTCTATGTTGTCTACATCATTCCTCTATGTTGTTTACAGCGTTCCCTCTATATTGTACACACCATTACATTACATACCATACATTTCGGGGAGGGGGGGGGCGGTGAATTTTCTTTCCTAACCCCCACACAAATACACACACACACATAAACACACATATATATTAGAAAATTGCAGGTCAAATATCAAATCT
The DNA here is from genome assembly GCA_036873155.1 of Biomphalaria sudanica. Classification (NCBI taxonomy): domain Eukaryota; kingdom Metazoa; phylum Mollusca; class Gastropoda; family Planorbidae; genus Biomphalaria; species Biomphalaria sudanica. The sequence continues at coordinate 25,335 of JAZGLO010003311.1, read as the reverse complement.
GCTATTCGCTGCACTGTATTAACGGAGCTCAGCGACTGGTAGAAATTCGTAACTATAGTTTCGCTTTAGTTTTTTATTGGAGTGGGGAGATGAAACATAAATTCTTTTTGGCTATGCTCGACGAATTTAGTAGCTAATTGTCGAGTTGCTTATCTTTTTGTTTTTGGAAGGGGGTTTTAAGCTACAGGGGGAATTTGGTGACTGTTAAGTGTTTTAGTTTTTTATTGAAGAGGGAAATTTTGACGAGAGTGGAGGTTCATATCGGGGGTTAAACCCTTTCCCCCAATGTCTACATCCATGAGACATATCATTCCCTTCATACTGTATACATCAAAATGATAATTCCCTCAATGTTGAGCATACCATTCCCTCTATAATCTACATACTATTCCCTCCCATAACTAATACAAATGTAGGGAACAAAAATTGTATTTTTGGTGGAGAAATATTGAGTGAATCATAGAGTAAAAAAATAAAGATACATTCACAATTAGCAAAGCTTAAGTAATTTAAATTTGAACACCATTAGCTACCTACTAACGAGCTTACTACTACTGATTAGATTTCATGTTTTGAAGACCCAAGTAAACTCTGGTTTCACTTACCTACACAAATCACAACAAGCAAAGCACAGTGGCCCCTTACAGGGCCTCATCGGGCTCTGAATGATCATCACCTCGCCCATGTTGACGTCATGCACCTGCATGGTATAAGCCCGACCGGAAGAACACAGCTGACGGAGGCAACAGCTAGACTCCTCGGCTAGGGAAAGAAAATGTTCAGTGGTTCAATAATATGGCAACTACAAAACAGTGATATGGTAACTAAATGGTTGACATGGTAACTAACATGCTGAGATGGTAACTATGGGGATGGCATGGCCATTAAAACTATGGCACGTTAACGAAGGCGATGACATGCCGCGTTGAAAAGGTAACATTTTGATGAGGTAACTAAGACATTGACATGGTAACTAAGGTGGTCATGGCGTATATTTTTATAAAGCTTATATTAGCTCACTCTGATAAGCAAAGCTTATCAAAACTTCATTTATTTTGAACATTGGATACATCAAAAAGCTTTCCATTTGCCTCCATGTATCCAATAGATTACAAATAAAGAAATAATAACAAATATAAATCCCGCCTTTTCCCCTTCGTACTAAGTAGGTTTCGCACTTTATCTTCATTAGTGTTATGATTGTTTGGTTTCTAACGTTCTTCACACAGCACCGTAAACATACAAGAGTAAGAAAGAGAGGTGGGGCGGAAATGACAAAGAACAATTATCATCGTTTTCCAATCGCCCCGTTGTCAAATTAGATGGATGGATGGATATGACAAGACAGACAGAAAGACAAACAGATAATTAAAAAAAGGTTGGGGCTATATCATTGTTAATGAAAGTTTTACCAATATCGCCCCACATACCAATAGCTCGGAGAGGACAGTAAACATTTTCCTTCATTCTGTGCATCCGAAAGTTCTTCTCCCAGTGCCTACAGCCGCTCGCTACAGCGCATCTTTTTCTCATGGACTTGGTACTGGTCGATACTGAAGTCAGACTAGTCAGATCAGTATTGTTTGTTTGTGATGGGTTTGATGTCGTCAGATCAACAAAACATCTTCCTCGCGTTCAGCATGGCCTCTTGCAGCATGGCGTCTTGTTTTGTTCACGCCTAAACTGGACAAGGCTACGTTCCTCGTGACGTAAGGTAGACGAATAGACTCTAGAATCGCATTGGCAAAGACTTCATGAAATGTCTTCTTTAAAGCAACGTTTTTAATGATTGATTTATTTATGTATTTTTTTGCAGTTGCCTTTCGAGAACACAGAATGAAAAGTCTATTTACTAGCAGGAACTTAATTACATCTTTTATTACATATTACAATTAGAGAAGTAAGTTATGGAATACACGGAATTATACCCAGAGGCGCCACTAGGGGGGGGGGGGGGTGCGGGTCAGCCATATCCTATAACAATATCTGTTTCTAATTTAATATTTTCAAAACACTTCTGACAGAAGACAAAACTGATAGAACTTTTGGCAGTAATATGGAGAAGGCTCAATTTCTTTCCGCAATCATTTTCCTTCACATAATTCCTAGGGTCAAGCCGAAGCACAAGCATGCATGCACCTACCTATGGAAAAAAGCTGTCGTCCAACTTCGTCCAATGCTATATATTTGTTTTTCGTTTCGAAGCCAACAATTGCTTCCAACAGTTCAACATTTTGTTTGACAATCACGTGGTTCAGCTAACAACATCACACAGGAAATAACAGTGGAAGAAGTAGCATAAAAACAAGCAAAATGAAAAAAAAAACATACTTTAAAGAAAAAAAAAAGAAAAACTACCCATTTATATCCATATCTTTCGATATTGTAAGATTTATTTTCCTAGTTCGATATCGAACAAAATTAATTAATTAATTAATTAACTGATTGGTTACTTTTTTTTTATTCATGTTTTCTTAGGAGCAATGAGTAATTGTGCAAAAGTTTTAACTTGATGCGAGAATGGGAAATGGGAGAAGTAATGTGTTTAAAATGTTCATGAGACTTCCTGAACTAGACATTTTAGATCTTTTTTTGTAATGTCCTTGAATGTCAACAAAACTAATACCATAAGAATACTGACCTACAGTCACTTTGTTTAAATCGGGAAAGCTGTAGGTCTTATAGTTATCTATTGTTAGCTTCAGACTCAAACTTTAAAACGTCGACCTATAATGGGGACTAATTAAGTTTATACTTTCAAGTGCGATTTCTTTCCCTTGTTTGAGATACCAAACACAATAATTTATTACCAATAGTTAGTAAACTACTCTGTTAACTTTCTACATTGATTCTTGTATTGTCAGGTAAAAGAAATACTTGTGAAATATTTCAGCTTGATTCGGGATTGAATGTCAGAGAAATAACGTGTACAAACTTATTACCAGACAGACAGTGATTCGCTGGCACACTGGTTAGTGTATGGCTTGAGTATGCCTTAGCCCTCGAGTTCGAATTCAGGTCGTTGATATTTTTTTAAATTAATGAATTAAAAAAGCGATCACTCAGGTACCCCCTACTTATTTCCAACTGGTCCAGACAAGTGATAGGATCATAACGCATTGAGAAAGGTAAAAGCATGAAATTGTGCTAAACAAAAACAATTGGTACACATCTTTGTAATCGCCCAGTTTCATTGTTCTTAGTCTAGATCTATTACAAATTTAAATAGGCCTACATGACTCGCCAGAATTTAAGTCATTGACCTAGAAACACGCGATGGACGTAATCATCTTCTTTTTTTTTTTTTTTTTTTTTGAAGTAACGTCTATAAGATAAGATAAGATAAATGATTTAAAAATTATTTTTGTTATTCTTGTCTGGTATGGTCAGACAAACCCTTTTGGACACCTGAATTAGATAAATTAGTAAAAGAAAGAAACATGGCCAGGAAGACTATAGAAAAAAACCCTACTAGAGAGAACTAAACAACGTACAACAAATTGACAGGGCTTATAAGATACAAAATTAAAACAGAAAAAGAAAAATTGGACCACAACATGCGAACAACTAGATCTAAACAAGGATGGTCGAAAGGCCTGGACCCTTCTGCACCGGCTAGCAGGAAAGGAACAAATAACAAACCCCCAACCTATAAAAGGCACTGACGACATAATAACAGAAAACCTCAAAAAGGCTGAAACTTTCAATAAATATTTTGCCAGCATTAAGAAGTCAAAGCCAAGAAAACAACTGGACCAGGCCTTCAGTAATATCTTAAAGAAAGAAGAAAAAGCTCCAACAATCAACTGTCAGATCTTTGACACTCCCTTCACTCTACATGAGCTCAATACTGCCCTAAAAAGCCTCAAGTCAAGAAAATCCCCTGGACCCGATAAAATAACAAATGAAATGATTCGGGGACTAGGACCACAGGGCCAAAACTGTATACTTAACTTTATCAACCATACATGGAAAACTGGAGATGGAATGGAGAACCGCAAACATAATACCAATTTTAAAGAAAAATAAACCACCTGGAGACCCAAAAAGTTATAGACCAATATCTCTAACATCCAACATTGGCAAAATGGCAGAACAAAATACCAATAACCGACTCTAATGGTGGCTAGAAAGTACTTGCTCACTCCACAATGCACAAGCTGGCTTCAGGAAAGCAAGTAGAACAGAAGACCACCTCTTTCGTTTTATCCAGGACACAGTAGACGGGTTTCATGAAAACAAGCACAATATAGCAGTATTTATAGATTTGCAGCAAGCCTATGATAGAGTGTGGAGAAAAGGTCTATTTTTGAAGAAAAAAATGGGCATCCATGGAAAAATGTACAGCTGGATCAGGGCATTTTTAAAAAACAGAGCCATCCAAACCCGATTCGAAGGTGCCATCTCTAGTAAAAAAAAATTTGGAAGAAGAACTACCACAAGGTTCAGCCCTTAGCTGCACTCTCTTTCTAATCTTGATGAATGACCTCCCGGACCTCATTTCGGCCAATAAGGCACTTTATGCAGACGACCTTTTAATTTGGACTACAGAGAAATATCCAGTGCTGACTAGATCCAAACTAAATAGAGCCCTCACAACTATCTCCACATATTCAAAATTATGGAAAATGGAAATAAACAAAGAAAAGTCAGTTTATTCAATCTTTAGCCACAGCAACAAAACAGCAAAAAGAAACTACATCCTAAAAATAGACTCACAGCCAATAAATAAAGAAAAAAATCCAACATATCTTGGTGTAAAACTAGACCAAAGACTGTCTCTAAAACACTTTATGGCAGATTTAAAAGAAAAAGCATCACAAAGATTAAACATAATAAAACACCTAGCAGAAACATCCTGGGGAGCTGAAAAGAACACCTTAAGACAGTTATACACTGGATACGTCAGATCTGTAATGGATAACTGTCTCTCCATACAAGTAGCTGCCAACAAAACCTATCAATCATCATTAGATACAATCCAAAACCAAGCCTTGCGGCTAATTAGTGGAGGTATGAGAACTACCCCCACAGCAGCCTTTTAAATAGACTCCAATATTTAACCTCTAAAGTTAAGGCGCAACAGAGCAGCATTAGAAGCTATTGAGAAATACAGAAGGTTGGAGGACGATCATCCAAATAAATTACTTACACAGAGAAATATGAAAAAAAAAACAAAAAAAGTAAAGGACTCTGATCCAAATTACTGACAAACTAGCCCTAAAACACCACCTACCCAATAGCAGAGAAAAAAATACCAGATTTTCAAACATTGCACCCGGACTAAACTACAAACAACTAACCATCAAAACACATTTACTAAATAACACCTTAACAAAAGAATCAAATCCACTGGAGCTCAAAGTAGGCACGCTTGAAACAATTGAAAGCTATCAAAAAACAGCTATCCATTTTTATGCAGACGGATCGTCTTTCAAAGCCACCATCAATGCTGGTCTTGGTGCCTTCCTGGTCTTCCCAAAAAATAAACACTTTGAGATAAGCGCACCCTGTGGCGATTACTGCTCAAACTTCCAAGCCGAAATTGAGGCAATCACCATAGCACTACAGACAGTGGAAAACAAATTATATGAAGGAGTGCAACCACCATCACATATTGTTGTCTTTACAGACTCCCAATCTACTCTGCAAGCACTTAACAGCAGCACCTCAAACAGCCCAAGAGAGTTGGCAACACTCATTGTGATAATCCATCAGATGATATCAAAATTAAATATCAATATCACACTACAGTGGATCCCTGGACACATTGGCATCATGGGAAATGAAAAGGCAGATAAGCTATCAAAGGCAGGTTCAACTATGGAACAACCAGATAGACCTGTTAACTACATCACCCTAAGGTCAATGTTAGTCAACAATCACAATGGGCATCAGGAAACACAGGCAGAGCCATGTACAAAGAAATGACTACGCCTAACAAACTGGACAGTATTAACTTCTTCCCCCGCAAAGAACAATCTACAATCTTCCAGCTAAGAACAGGACAAACACCACTATTAAATTACCACCTGAACAAAATAAACTCCACACAACTCCCCCTTTGCAGACACTACGCCCACCCCTTTGAAACCGTAAACCATATCCTCTTTGAATGCCCCTCCCTAATCCACCTTAGGCAGACCCTACTTCCACTACAGCAAAACATAACCAAAACTGTGTACGGCAGTGCTGAACAACTGAAGAAAACAGCACACTTTTTTTCCTTGGCACAGTCTGCAAAAGAGCTTACAGCTCAGCAGCAATAAAGCAGGCTAGAAGAAGAAGTCTGGTATGGTCATCAGGCCCACTAAAGTTAGGCAACATAAGTTATAATGATCATATCTTATCCTATAAAATACAGACATTACTTCAAAAAAGATGATTACGTCCTACGCGTTATGTATCTAGTCATGCATGTTAACCAATGACTTAAATTCTACCAAGTCATTGGTTTTCCTGGCTAGGACTAAATTCTACCAAGTCATTGGTTTTCCTGGCTAGCTCAGGCAACCATTCCATGCGCTTATAGCACTAGGGAAAAAGGAGTATTTGTACAAATTTGTCCTAGCATATGGGACGAGGAATGTGCCTTTATCTTTGTGCCATTCTGAATATTTTATTGGGTTTTGTTTTTGTTAGAAGATTGTGGTTCAGTAATTTATGTATAATTGCTACTTTACTTTTAAGTCTTCTATCCTGAAGGCTTTCTAAATTTAGTGATTTTACTAAAGGTGTTACTCTAATCAAATGTGAATATTCGTTTTTTTATGAATCTCACTGCTCTATTTTGTGTTTGTTCCAGTTTCTTAATGATTTCTTTAATGTCTTTTGTTCCTGATATACAGTTCCATGTATACAGATCATATAGTATGCCTATAATGTTAATTTAGAGAAATGAATACAAAGAGTCCTAGATCTAGATCTAAACTCCACACTGCAGTTAAACACATGCTACTTACATTGGCAAATACCGAAAGAGACTTAAGCTGATCTTCATCTAATTTTGGCATTTTGAAATTTAAAATGTATGAACGCTTCAATAGTAGCTAACCTAAATTTGTCTTTAAAAAAAAAAGGAAAGATGTAATTTAAGCCCTACTGTTATATGCCTATCTCTGGGCATTAGAGCTTTGAGAGGTGCTCTTTAAACAAATTGGGTTTTTCCGATATTTCTAATTCTATAAATAGGTTTAAGTTCTGGGTCCTCGTCGACACACTCATCTCTTCTACAATCTTCCGTGATACGTATTCACCAATTTAATAAAGCCATTTCCGGGCAACTTGGCTGGCGCCTCGAGCACGGCACTTTATTGGCGCCCACTCTTTTTTTCATATAGTAATATAGGCTTATATATAATACTATAATCTAGGATAAATTTGTTAAAAATGGTTCTTCTTCAAAAGTGCTATGAGAGCATAGAATGGGGCTGTCTGAGTCAGCTAGGGAAACCCAATGGCTTTGCAGAAATTAAGTAATTGATTAACATGTATTACTAGATTGACTTAGGACGTAATCATTTTCTTTTTTTGAAGTAACGTCTGTTTTTTATAAGATAAGAAGAAGATAAGATAAGATCAAGAAACGAAACAAGAAATAAGTTGTATGTGAAAATGTTAGTTAAAAATTGATTTTCCAGAACTTGATTTTTTTTTTCATTTCCAATTTCCAGAAAATTGTATTTATCTTCAAAATCTTTTGGCGCCCTTCTGCGTGTGGCTCCCATTTGAATGTGGTGGCCGGTATATGAGGCACCTTTTGCTCCCTCCCCGACGATCATCGAACATCCCGAAGGCTGAAATATTGTTCTTATCATCTAATGAAGCTCGACTCTGTCGGTCTGTCTGCCTTGATCTTGGATCAAGTTGAAAATTCCACAATTATTTACTTTACCTAACAAAACATGAATCAATGAAAAAATAACCAATTAGTCAATTAAGTATTGGCTATTGGCGAAAAGAAAATCTAAATCGACCACCTGCGGACAATGGTTATGCTTGCTCGGGGGGTGGCATAATATGTAGGTCACAGCTGGGGCTGCTCAGCCACGGGAAATACTGCACCCCTCACTAATCTTCGGACTCAAAGACAAGTCTAATTATTATTATTAATTATTTTGCTTGATATCCAACGTGGAAAATTTTTTTTACATTATCGAGATATATAGTTGTAAATGTTCAGTTCTTCCCCTCATACAAGCCTTTAGATAAGCTTTCTTTTTTAAATGTATTTTTTATATTTTGCTAGTTAGTACTACAATTTTGTCCTCTTCCCATTGGAGGATGGAATGGGTTGCCTGAATCAGCCAGGAAAACCAAGAACTTAGAGTTTAAATCTCTAATAAAATTCACGATTAGATTAACACAGAGATACGCGTAGGACGATATCCTCTTCTCTTTCGAAGAAACGTCTTTAATTGAACAGATACTAATTTTAAATGTAGCCTATATAAAGTAAACTTAAAATTAAAATTAATTTAAACTATTTACTGACTTGGTGGTCTGCATAGATAAGGCTTCGACAGATAAGGTCTACAAATCAATGTAAAAACAAAACACCATTATGGCCAACAGTGATCAGGGTTTTACCATGTATGACAGGAGAGAAGAAAAAACGTGCAAGTGTCAGAAGTTTTAAATATCTTGGAGTAATTGTTCCAGTCGAAGGTACCAGACCTAAACTACTGGCCAGAATTGCAGTCCAAAGCAGCATTAGTGAAAACAATTTCGGCAAAATAATCAGATTGATGCGCTCTTTGATCACGGCGACATCTCTGTATGCTTGCGTCTCTACAACGGCAGAATTAGAAAAGAAGATCCTATCCATTGAATCGAAATGGACAATGGTAAATAAGGATTCAAGGTACCACATACAAAGGCCACATCACAAAACGAGGAAATCCAAAACAGTATCTCAAGGGCGATTGAGCCCCATGACATTCTGGACCATATCAAGAAATCTTCAGGCTCGCAAAGACCTTCCTGCAGGGAACAGTACCAGGGTAAAGAAGGATAGGCAGACAAAACAAGTGATGGGAAGACAACTAGGAATGAACAGGTCCGTAAACAAAAGAGACTCTTGACAAAAAGGTAAAAAGGAATCGGGAGAAAAAGCCAACGGATGTTATGTGGTGCCCCATAAGACAAAGGGACAGAACAGAAAAATTTATTTCCTCCGGTATCACCAGGCCATGGGATCTCTTAGTCTGTCAATACAATCAACACGAAACATTTCGGTACATGCCAATAACAATACAAATAACAATACAAATAACAATACAAATAACAATACAAATAACAATACAAATAACAATACACAACATCCTATGATCTTTTGTTCGTATCAATCTTTTAATGTGTTCATCAAGCTTCTTACACTTACATAAATGTAATCTAATGTGGTCATTACCTCTGTGTGATTGATCAAAGTATTTTACATTTCTTAATGTCCCTCCCAATAGCCCATTAATTTCGGGCTAGAAAAAAAAAAGGGGGGGGGGGAATGAACTGAATCAGTGTCAATGTACACCTGGACTTCTACTACAAGAGCCATCTGTAGAAGCAGACATACGAGTTTTGGTATTGTCTCATCCCCCTTCTTTCACCAGAATGGCCCTCGGTCAAGCTTTGTGCTTTTCGCACTGTGGTCAAGATGGTTACTAGCCCCGCTTGCTATCCCAGTCTGTAGGAGGTATGGGGCAAAAAAAAATCTTAATTTCTGAGTAAATGTCTGAAATGTATTTAAATCAAAGTGAATGCACAGTGTTTCTAAATCTGTTACTTTCGACACCCCCCACAACACCTCAGTATTTCTCATACTTTTACTTGCGACACCCCCCCCCCACCCACATTCCAAAAATTTCATTGGGGGAACCCCCCTCCCCCTTTGTCCAAATATCCCCCCCCCCTCAAGCAAGCTAGAGAGTCATAGGGAAGCACTGTAAGCTCGTCAAACTGAGTTTTAAAAATTGACTTCCAAATATGTCAACGAAACGATTTATTTACAACTTTGGTCAAATGAGATAATAACAACAAAGTCACAAGTTTTGAAATGTTTTAATTCACATTAATATTTATGTTTTTAAAACATTGTTTTCATTTTTCATTCCCGCTGTGCTTTTTTTTTTCTTCTGATGTTGTTTTTTTATCTTCGTATTTGTATGGCACGATCCAACATATTATCCGCCTTGTTGTTATTCTCGTAGAACATAAAATCTATGAGGAAGGTAGCAGCAAAGAGGAGCGCCTTATCGAGAACATGCATTTGTCTGGGCAACTGCACTCCGAACGTGTCGGCATCGGTAAATACCTCCTGAAAACAAACAAAGCAGATACGATTTGTATAAGTGCACTTTGGTTGAGTAGATAGGGCAGGTAGGGGTTCGGTGTAAGGCGAGGAAGGAAATAGAACGTACACATGCGTGACAACTTGACTCGTATGTGTGTGTGTGTATGCGGTGACGGTGGTGTGTGTGGTTTATTCTGTAGCGTAGCTAGGGTGTATGTTGCCCGGTGCGGCAGCTCCTCCTGATGCCCCCCTTCTAAATAAAAAGAAAATAAAACAGCGGAAAGACGTTGCTTTTTTCCCAAATAAAGTGTATTCATTCAGATTCACACACAAAAAAAGACTACAAACCAATCTTACGTGCTTTCTTGTTGGCTTAAGTATCAATAATTGAATTGGAATCATTTGTCCATCAGAAGTTTGTCCTCGTTGTTTCTTGAACAACGTTTGACGTTTCTCCCATATGTCACACACTCACCGGTATGTACAGACATCAAGAGGACGATAGTCGGAATGATTCTTCTAGAATCTAGATATTTTGTTATAAAGAGAGTTCAACAGGTCCTTGTTTCAACAGGTCCTTGTTTCAACAGGTCCTTGTTTCAACAGGTCTTTGTTTCAACAGGTCCTTGTTTCAACAGGTCTTTGTTTCAACAGGTCCTAGTTTCAACAGGTCTTTGTTTCAACAGGTCCTAGTTTCAACAGGTCTTTGTTTCAACAGGTCCTAGTTTCAACAGGTCTTTGTTTCAACAGGTCCTAGTTTCAACAGGTCTTTCTTTCCGAAGTTTGGAGGCTTCAGAAGAAACTGCGCCTCGTTGTTGACGTCTTTTTCGCTCCAGACGAAATACGTTCTAGTGAATGTCGCCAGGAGCATTGTCGAGAAGAAATGGATTTCGATCTGTGGATTCAATAGTTGGGAAGGCGACAAAAGTTCATATTTATCTGCCACACCATGAAGTTGCTCAAATCGGGTGATTATTTCTTGAACACTTAAACAATCCAGTCCAAGGAAGAATAAATTCCCTTCGTAGCTCTTTCTTGTGCTTTAATACAGAATTTTCACCTTTTTTTTTTTGCCTGGCATCGTTTTCTTGTGGCCAATACGTCTTGGAGGCTCTGCACTAATTCCTATATCTGAACACATGCTTTCGACAAAGGTAGGCTTCTCCTGGCTTCAGCAATGTCCTCCCTGTCAGTTAAGAATGTCTTTAATGTTTTTACTTTGAGTGCGCAGTCTTGAACTGACAATTCTTGTTTTTGAAGGTAGATTTGCGCATTGCTTATATCAATGAATACAGGGGTACATCCTCAATGTAGGTAAACAAAAATAAAAGACTGCACAGTAACCAACAATCCACCTGCTACAGATCTAGATCTAGTAGAAGAATTTTCATGTGTAAACAATTTATCTTAACCATCTTGACGGCTTCTGTCACTCCAAAATTGCAAAATGAATAAACTTACACTCTCATTCTCAAATCGACACTATGATTCTTTAAAGTTAAAATAACTGTTAATAATGACACTTAAGAATCGTCCTTTTTTCTTAAGCATTTGTTTTGGCATTAATCACACCAGTAAATTATTGTATTACCTTTCTGGCTTCTGTACGGCAACTTGTCAATATTTTCAGCACATAATGTGAAGCGCAAGCGTATTATACAACAAATTCCAATAGTTAATTAACTAATTCGTTTTTTTTTAATATTAAGTATTATTTAGTCAGGTACATAATAGTGCAAAATATCAACTTGATCCGAGATTGGGTGTGTAGAAACTTTCTACCAGAAAGACAGAGTGAGTTGATAAAAGATTTGTAAAAATGGTCCCTGTATCTTACGAGAATTTTTAATTAAAAAAAAAAATCAAACTAGCCAAGATATAGCGGTTACTTAAGGTCGTACAATTTATTTTTACTCTTAAAAGATTTAGAATTACGTGTTTAAGTGTTTAATCTAAACTAAACAAGCAATATAAAAAAGAAAAGAATACTTTTTAAAAACAAAGCTTTTCTAAAGGAAGGAATCAATGAGCAGTATGTTCCCCTTATTTCGAAATAATAAAAAAATTAATCACCGACAGTTAATTAACTAATTTTCAGAAATTTTTTTTATTAATTCATGTTTTGTCTGGTTGAATGACTAATTGTGGCAAGTTTTAACTTGATCCGAGAATGGGAAACGGGAGCTCACGTTCAAATGTTTAACCAGACAAACAGAGTTGATATAAACTTTGTACAAAATTGCTGGATTTTGTATTGATGTTTTTTTTTTTTTTTTCTATTTATTTTATTAACAAAAGTATTTTAAAAAATCACTCACATTTTTTTTTTCAGTTTCACATTTAACCTTGTGTATTTTCAATAACTCGCGCAATTATTTAAAAAAAAAACTAACTTTTTTCAAATCATACTATTGTTTGCTTTTCAAATTCATTATTCCTGGTATTCATTAAAAACAAAGAGTAGACAGGTTGTTCGTTGGGTCTACTCAATGTACAAAACTTACTTTCCCAATGCCTGCAAACTTCTTACGTATCTGTGCGACAGCTGACCCTTGGTAGTCGTATACGTAGTAGACGTCATCACAGCAGCAGGCATCCCATCGGCACAAGGGAGCTGTCAAGCAGAAGTAGGACTGGACATGACATTTGCTCACACGCAAGAATATACGTTGGGATTCAAATGATAGCAGGAACGATATTATACCACGAGATGTGTATCGGGTGTCCGAAAAGGTCACTGTGCAGAGTCGCTGTGCAGAGTCAGTGCAGACACTGTTGGTGTGTGATAATGTGCAATAAAGAACGTTTAGGTATGCGTTTGTTGTTATGGTGGGGTGGGTGGTCGAGAGGCTAAGTACGCTTGAACTTGGCTTGGCTTTGCTACCAATGAAGGGGGCTCGAGGATCGACACCCGACTTGAGCAGAGTTGTGTTTACTGAGCGCCTAAAGGCATCACAACAAAACCTTCTCCCAGATACCCCCTCCCCCACCGGTCCACAAATGAGATTGGACCATAGCGATCTGAGCAGGCTATACGCAGGAAAGTAACGCTATATAAAAGCAATAATTTAATAGTAGACTATCTCTCTTTGTAATCAAGTGACAGCATTAATACCACCAACTTTTTGGCTTTATTCAGCAAGATTCATCTCAACAGTAAACACACAAATGGAGTACAATGGTCGTACATTTAAAAAAAAAAACTTCGGTCACTATAAAGCAGCTTTTCGGACACCTGTTATTAAGTTTAGTAAATTGAAGTACACAAACATTTTTTTCGGAAAGTGAAAAATTGGGACCGTTGAAATTAGCCCTTGTGAAGTGTCACCAGAGAATGCCGACCATGTCCTTCAGAACAGCATACTCTATCGAGAGGCTCGAAAAAGACACTAGCCCTAAAACACCCCCATAAAAGGAAAACTTTATAAGAACAGCCTGATCTCAAATATAGGACAAGATCTAGAGCCTTCCAACATGAACATAAGAACGCAGTCAAAGGAAGAGAAACATCTTTAACATTGCAGCTAATACGTGCTTTATTACGTCTGTAAGAGGAGGCGCGGCAAAGTGCTTGGTTTCCGAACCGGGGTCCTGGGTTCGAATCCTGGTAAGGGCTGGGATTTTTAATTTCGGGTTCTTCGGGCGCCTCTGAGTTCACCAGCTTTAATGGGTACCTGACATTAGTTGGGAAAAAGTAAAGGCGGCTGGTCGTTGTGCTGGCTACATGACACCCTCGTTAACCGTAGGCCACAGAAACAGATGGGCTTTACATCATCTGCCCTATAAACCGCAAGGTCTGAAAGGGGAATTTTAATTTACTTGTGTAAAATGTGTTACATGTTTCGGATGCTCCTTCAGATTCTAAAGATAATTACAACCTAGCCCAAACCTCCAGCTGGCAAGGTTCAAACCCGTGCCCTTTGAGACAACCGAACGGCAGTTCATAGCGCACACCATACGACCAGGCACCCATCCCATCCAGGTAGCAAACATCAATTTTAATGACAGGAATTTGAAAAAAAAAAAAAAATCTAGAAAAAAAAACCACAACTAGTAAACTTTTATTTCTATTTAATGCTAAGCGTTCTCCTGTTGGAAAGTTTACATCTTTAGCTCTAGACATGTCACGTGTTCTAAATTTATTCTAAAATCTAATTTGAATTTACCATTGATTGTGAAGACGGGGTTATCGTCGTCCTTGTAAACACGGAAGGTGTATTGAATTAAGGAGCAGGATTCCTCCACGTAGCCGATTCTTTTATTGCAGCAGTAAACATGAATTTGGTGACTGTATAATACAATACAATACTATAAGAGAATGATGGGAAAATACTTTTTTTTTCTGTCTTTCTATCTCGTAAAAATGTTAAATATGCAATTTGTCTCACACCCATTCTCGGTGCAAACTTTACATATTTATTCATTGTCAAAGACAATACATAAATTAATAGAGACTTAGTTAATAAATCAGTTAATTAACTAGCGCACATGAATTAATTTTGTTTTAAATAGAAAAGGGCAGATAAATCTTACAGTATCGAGAGATAAAGCAGTAATTGTGTGGCTTGTTCGCTTACGTAAACTTTGGTTTTAAAAAGTATTTTTATCTATATTTTGTAAATTATTAAATTAAACCATTTTATAACTTATAACAGATTTCCCGTGGCCTCCTGATTTACCAGGAGCTTGTAAAATATACGAAAAAGTCCTGGAAATCTCCAGACATTACTAAAATATTTTGAAAACTCATAAAAATCTCCCGAAATATATAGACAAAAATTGTCATTTTGGGGTGTCATTCAATATGGAAAACACCAATATTACACGCAATTAAAAAAAAACGCATTATGGAATACCCGTAATTGTGGAATCTGGTGAAAGAAACTTCTCGCGCCTCAAACTAATGAAGAAATTCTTTGAGGTCAACAATTCTCGTAGATAGTTTGAAACATTTGGTAATTCTTGCTATTGAGCGTGATCTATGTAGGAAATAGATATTTTATGAGATAATGTATGACTTCGCTACACTTAACACTCGTAAAGTAATTCTGTACGTAGTAAAGAATGAATAAAATGCAAATACGAATCTATTTTCTAATACAAGCTCTTAATTTTCACTTATTTTCCGTATCCATCCCCAAGTCCGGCCCTGCTATTTAGTGACGGGTGAATACTACTTTGTTCGCCCCCCCCCCTCTTTTTTTTTTCGCCACTAAAGTTACGTGGGGTAACTCTAGTCCGATTTGTAGAAATAAAAGAGTGATCTTTTCTTTATTTCTTGGTGTCCAAACTGTTTATCCATGAAGAGAATTATATATATATATAGATTCTTACTTAAGTACTAACCTACATGGGTCACAACAAGCAAAACAGAAAGGGCCCATACAAGGGCGCCAGGGGGATCTCAAGGTCAGCACCTCGTTCAAGTTGTTGTCCATAACGTGAAGCATGTGAGCTCGACCACTGGTACAGCATTGTCTGGTCAAACAGTCGGACTCTTCACCTGTGTCAGACAAAAGAAAAGCTTAGCTCTCCATTCAGCGAATGCATCGCTATTTATAAATAACTGGCTTAACCAGAGGCGTAGCGAGCAATATATAGGCGCCTCTCTGTGTGTGGCGCCCCCTTAGGGTAGCTCCCGGGGTATCTTGCCCCCCCCCTTACTACTTTTCTGGGCCCAATAGTTTTAGTTATTTCTCGTGTGTGTGTGTGTTATGTTTATTTCAACTGTGATAACCCATTCAAGTGATCATTGTACAAGTCAAGACTCATTTTCTTGAATTGAGTTTGGAAACACAACGCTGAGCTAGTTCATTGTATTCTAGTCAGTGGCGTCACTAGGGAATTCGAGGGGTGCGGTACGCACCGGGTGACACCCTTTTGAAGGTGACACCCAAGTTGGAAAATTATATCCTGGCAAAAGCAGACACATCGGACAAGATAACAATAATAAAATATTTAGATATATGCCCAAATATGCCTAGATCAATCGAGACACAGCACAACGTTATACCATATCTGTCTCAAAGTATAACAAAGGAAACCTGTTGAGGTGATGTTAAGTCTTTTTCTAACTTTAATTAAATTTCATTGTAAAATTTGCAATAACATTTGAATAAATGTCATAAAGAGTGGAATTTCATAATACAATTGACACTCATTTTACATTTGAGTAACAATCAATAAAAGTAGGTAATCAGCTCACTGTATTGGTTCAACAAAAAGAACTTACTAACAATAGTGTTTATTGGAACATATTTGAAGAAAGTTTTTTGTTTTTTTTTGGGGGGGGGGGGTGACAACCTGAGCTAACCGCACCAGGTGACATTGACAAGAGTGACGCCACTGATCCTAGTAGTGTGTTGAATAGATGTCAAAGGCACATTCGAATCCGCGTATGTCATATAATTCTGGAGGCAATACAAAGCTCTCTCCAAGACACAGTCGTGACATGGCCTCTAAGTGGGAGAAAGACTCAGTGATAATGTCAATCCTTTAGAAGAAGGTGATTGAGTTAAGGTGCAGGGTTATGGATTGGGATTGGACTTAGTACTAATGTTAGGTTTATTTAGGTTCAGTATTAAGGCTGTAGGAACTTGTCAATCAAGTGCTCACACTTTAACAGCCCTCACACACACACACGTATGTATCTCGAATGGCGCACTATGCATGTGTTGGCTAATACTTACCTACTTGTAGCAGAAAGCGGCCTATTTCGTCATAGACTCGGTACTGGTTTGATGTTTCGAAATTAATGAACGCCTCCAGGAGTTCAGCCTCTTGTTTGACTATGATCATGCCAAGCTGTGGTGTAGAATAATAAGACATTGAATAATTGTCAGTTACATGTACTCCTAGACCTGAGTAACAGCATGCTAAGAGAAAGAGATTGAGAAGCATGCTAAGAGAAAGAGATTGAGAAGCATGATACGAGAAAGAGATTGAGAAGCATGATACGAGAAAGAGATTGAGAAGCATGATACGAGAAAGAGATTGAGAAGCATGCTAAGAGAAAGAGATTGAGAAGCATGATAAGAGAAAGAGATTGAGAAGCATGATAAGAGAAAGACATTGAGAAGCATGATAAGAGAAAGAGATTGAGAAGCATGATACGAGAAAGAGATTGAGAAGCATGATACGAGAAAGAGATTGAGAAGCATGATACGAGAAAGAGATTGAGAAGCATGATAAGAGAAAGAGATTGAGAAGCATGATAAGAGAAAGAGATTGAGAAGCATGATAAGAGAAAGAGATTGAGAAGCATGCTAAGAGAAAGAGATTGAGAAGCATGATACGAGAAAGAGATTGAGAAGCATGATACGAGAAAGAGATTGAGAAGCATGATACGAGAAAGAGATTGAGAAGCATGATACGAGAAAGAGATTGAGAAGCATGATAAGAGAAAGAGATTGAGAAGCATGATAAGAGAAAGACATTGAGAAGCATGATAAGAGAAAGAGATTGAGAAGCATGATAAGAGAAAGAGATTGAGAAGCATTATAAGAGAAAGACATTGAGAAGCATGATAAGAGAAAGACATTGAGAAGCATGCTAAGAGAAAGAGATTGAGAAGCATTATAAGAGAAAGAGATTGAGAAGCATTATAAGAGAAAGACATTGAGAAGCATTATAAGAGAAAGACATTGAGAAGCATGATAAGAGAAAGAGATTGAGAAGTATGCTAAGAGAAAGAGCTCGTGTGGAGTTTTTGATTTCCCATCGAGCGCCTCCCCAGGTGGCGGATAGGGGAATGCCCTCCAGATATGGTGGGTACCGGGGAAATAAAATACTCGGGGTGGACCAAAATCAAACCTGCTGCCTTGCAGGAACTGGAGGGATCCACAAAGGCTAGGGCACCTTACCCGAAAATAAAGGCAGCTATCCAGAGAGCTGAAAGGGGCAGCCCCCCAGATGGTTATGCACAGGGCTAACAACTCTGTCATATAAAAAATACTGTTACGAAAGCTAATACACACTAGAAAACCCGTAAAGATCTCAACGGAAAACGACCTAGACCTGGAAATGGACATGATTTTTGTTTTGCGACATGGAACGTGCTAAGCCTTTATAGAGCAGGTGCGCTAGCCCAACTTACTGAAGTGTTAAAGAAATATAGGATACCCCTTGTAGCCCTACAGGAAATCAGGTGGAAAGACTCGGACATTCTCAGAACCAAGGAGTATACTATATTTTATAGTGGTGGAAGCACTAACAACTTAGGTACAGGTTTTGCTGTTGAAAAGGATATGGTAGGTAATGTCATTGGATTTAAACCTGTAAGTGATAGACTCTGCTCACTACGTTTGAAAGGAAAATTCTTCAACATATCATTTATCAATGTTCATGCCCCTACTGAAGATGCAGATGATAACACAAAAGAAGCCTTCTATGATGGACTGGAAAGAATTTATGATGAAGCACCAAAGCATGACATCAAAATAGTCCTAGGAGATTTCAATGCAAAAATTGGAAAGGAACCAGCATTCAGACCAACAATTGGGAAAGAAAGCTTACATGAGGAGACCAACAATAATGGCATAAGATTAGTGGATTTTGCATCAGGAAAAGGAATGTCTATCAGCAGCACAAAATTCCAACATAAGAATATTCACAAGGTTACCTGGATCTCACCTGATGGCAACACCCAGAATCAAATAGATCATATACTCATAGATAAGAGACATTAATCAGACATACTAGATGTAAGAAGTTTCAGAGGAGCTAATGCTGATTCAGACCACCTACTAAAAGCGAAACATAGACAAAGAATAAGTACCATACACAATTACCAAAGAAAGAGAGCACGGCAATATGATGGTCAAAAACTCACAAAGGATCCACTTATTGCAGAAACTTATAGAATGGCACTCCAAACGCAACATTAGAAAAGGACAGCGAAAATAACATAAATGAGCATTGGGAAGTAATAAAGCATGCTATCAAAAGAACAGCAGAAGAGTTAGTTGGATTTAAACAAAAGAACGAGAAAATAGGGTGGTATGATGATGAATGCAGATAAACTATAGAAGAGAAGAACAATGCCCGAATGCTAATGCTACAGAGAGAAACCAGGAACACTAGACAGCAATACAATGAAGCAAGAAGAAGGGCCACAAAAGTTGTAAGAAAGAAAAAACGGGAATGGGAAAAGTCCAAGATTACTCAAATTGAGGAACTAGCAAAGGAGGGAGACATGAGAGGAATGTATATGAAAATTAAAGATGAAAAGAACGGATTTCAAGCTAGATCACACATGTGTGAGAACAAAGATGGTCACCTTATTACAGAAAACAGCAGGGTCATTGAGAGATGGGCTAAATACTTTGAGGAGATCCTAAATACCACTGAAGATGGAGACAATGGAGAATATGAACTGCCACATGGGGGACCAGATCCCATAGTGAACCCTCCAACACTCATTGAAACATCAGAAAATAATTAGGACCATGAAGAATCACAAAGCACCAGGAGAGGACCAAATCACAGCAGAACTAATTAAATATGGAGAGAAAGACTTACATTCCCAAATACACAGACTAATATCAAGAATTTGGGAAGAAGAATTAATACCAACAGAATGGGAAACGGCTCTTATAACCCCAATACACAAAAAAAGATCCAAGTTAAAGTGCTGTAATTACAGAGGAATCTCTCTACTAAATGTGACTTATAAGATACTGTCTAGGCTTATAACTAAGAGACTTGGAAAATATTCAGAAGAAATCTTAGGTGACTACCAATGTGGTTTCAGACCCAACAAATCCACAATCGACCACATCTTCACACTAAGATGTATACTAGAAAAATGCCATGAATACAACATACCAATCCACCAACTCTTTATAGACTATAAAATGGCTTATGACAGTATTAGAAGGAAATACCTATATGACACTCTACAGGATTTTGGAATACCCAACAAGCTGACAAGACTTATACATATGACATTAAACAATTCAAAAAGCAAAGTCATAATACAAGGAGAACACTCAAGGGAATTTAAGATTAAACGAGGATTAAGACAAGGAGACGCACTTTCCTGCATGCTTTTCAATTTAACACTGGAGAGAGTTATAAGAAATATACACATAAACACAAAGGGAACTATTACTAACTACTTCAGGAGAGAAAACACGGGTCCACAACCAACAGGGACAATATACAGCCAACCTCTACAATACCTTGCTTATGCTGATGACATTGCCTTATTGGGTAAAGAAACCTCTGACATCGCTAGAGCCTTCATACAACTAGAAGAAGCATCTCGACCAGCAGGACTTGAGGTCAATGACAGTAAAACCAAGTACATCACAATGACAAGAGACAATCAAACAGAGGGACAAAATATCAAAATCAAAGACCACGAATTTGAAAACGCCCAAACTTTCAAATATCTAGGAAGTACTATTAATTTCAAAAATGACCTACTAACAGAAATAAAGGAAAGAATAGCAGGAGGCAACAGAGCATTTTATAGCACCCACCATTTACTTAAGAGCAAAACGATTTCAAGGAAAGCCAAGAAAATAATATACAAAACCATAATAAGACCAGCAGCAATGTATGGAAGTGAGACCTGGACATTGACAAAGACATGTACTTAACACTTGGGAAAGAAAAATTCTTAGGAAAATCTATGGTGCCATACAGGATGAAACAGGGTAGAGGACACGCACTAACCATGAGATATATCAATTGTATGAAGACCCACCAATAGTGAACGAAATAAAAAAGAACAGACTACGTTGGGCAGGTCACCTTGAAAGAATGTCAGACAACAGAGGGGCGAAAATCGTATACAGGCAAAAAACAAAAGGCAGGCGACCCAAAGGCAGACCCCGAATGCGATGGATAGATGATGTGGAAGCAGATCTGAAGCAGCTTGGGGTTAGGGCGGGGAGACGAAAGGCCCAGGAGATATCTGAATGGAAGGATGTGTTAAAGCAGGCCAGAGCCCTCCATGGGCTGTAGCGCCACTGGGATGGATGGATGGATGCTAAGAGAAAGAGATTGAGAAGCATGCTATGAGAAAGAGATTGAGAAGCATGCTAAGAGAAAGACATTGAGAAGCATGCTATGAGAAGGGCGACCTATTTTTCAGTTTTGTCTTCACTAAGACTCCACCAACATATTCTTGAACCCGGGCCCACGAGTACCTTGCTACGCCACTGCTTCTTTCCCTTTGTTCGAGATACCAAACAAAATAATTAATTACCGATAATTAATTAACTTATTGGTTAAATTTTTAATTGATTCTTATGTTGTCAGGTAAAAGAAATAAGTTTGCGATATTTCAAATTGATGCGATATTGAGTGTCCGAGAAATAACGTGTATAAACTTTTTACCAGAAAGACAGAGAGATAGTTGATAAAAGCTTTGTAAAATATTTCTAATCACACAGATTTATTGTTGTTGGTCTAATTCTATCACACATTTAATTACATCACTGATGCAAAGGAATTGATGTAATAACATTTTGTATAAGCTTTTTTTTTTTTTTGTTAGTTGGGTTCTACTTTGTTGTATTGTCTTGCTTAGGCGACTCTAGCCCTTTATTAGTAGATTGAAGTGCACAGATAGACCCACCAAGAAGCATCATCAACTGGATACTAAAACTTAAATTAGTATACCCAAAAGGCCTACAGCCAATTTCTTGATATTTCTTCAAAATTATTTTTTTTATATTTCTTGATATTATTTCTTGATATTTTTTCTATGTATTGTTTCTTGGTGTTATTTCTTGATAATATTTTTGATAATATAGTCTCAGTTGACATAATTTATAGCGGCCACAGAAAGGGGAAACGACTCTATTAGCTTTGTGTGGTCTGTTTATCCGTCCGTCCGTCCCGTTTAGATATCGTAAATTAGAAAAGATATTGAAAATCCGACATTTTAGACCATCAAAGTTCTGATGCAACGGCTACTTTTATCTCTTCTCAAAACGAAAAAAAAATAATTTAAAAATCAATTATGTAAGCAGTTTTTTTCATAAAAATACACAATTTTTACAACTATTCACTATTAATAGTAGGCCTAACAAACACGAGAAGGATATGTAGTAAAGGAGATGACCATTTACCATATTTTCAACACATTTATGCTAATGGTTTTAGATTTTGTGAAAAAGATGTTTACTTTTTTTTAAGAGAAAAAATCGAACTAGTATTCATATAAGTGGAGCATAATTTAAAGCAACAATTAATAAGTAGTTTTTCATATTATCGCGCGAACGGCAGCGTCTGGATGGACAACTATAGAACACTTAACCAAAGGAATTTTTTATTTAAACGGAGGGTTTGAATAAGAGTAGATCCTTTACAAATCAATTAGATAATCATTATATGACAGTAGTTAGGATAGGTTCGCATCTAACTTCACCTTCACTTTCACCTATCCCTTGGTCTTCTGGACCGTTGAGGCACCACACAGGATCTGTCAACCATCTTTCTCCATTCTTCTCTGTCGTTTGCCTTTGATATAATTTTATTCTGATGTTCTTTCTGAAAATATTAAAACCTGCCTTTTTACCTGCCTGAGTGGACCACTTCGGGGGCCGATTTTGAGTTTTTGTTTTCACATAATTTGTCTTTGTAACCTTGTTTTCTCATGTTTTTTAATATGCTAAAAAGGAATGGCAGTGGGCAGGTATCAGATAGAATTTGGGCTAAGTGGGCGACTTTGGTTCTGCAAAAGTGAAGCCCTGTGTGCTGCTAACTGTTTGAGGGTCATCGTGTGCATGTTAATATATAATCTATATGGTATATATAATATAATATATGATATAATCTATATGGTATACAGTAAAGGAGATCTAGATCTATACAAAATCTAGGTTATTAAGAGGGATAACCCATTCATTCCAACCATTACAAAGTGATAGATCTTTGTTTATGTGGTAACATCAGTAGTCTAATAATATTCCCACTAGAAGGTGATATATTTGTGTAAGCGTAACATCGACATATATCTACTAATGTGATGGGGATGAAAAATTCCACTTACATTTTTAAATACTGACAAAAATTGACGCTGATTTTCGTCCAATTGCGCCATGTTCACTCGCTTACTTTGACTCAAATCCAAACTAGATTCTGCATATTACTTAAGACTATGTTCAGGTGTTGAATAGGCCTATGTTGCCATATCATTTCTTTAAAAATGTCGTGGTTATGTATTAGGTAAAATTATCTCTTCTAACTAGTCCTCTGGCTAATACATAATATCTAGATCTAGATAAGAGGGACTAGAGTCTAGCTCTACATGTCTATGCCTAGACTAGTCCATTATGTTTAAACTCATAGATAGAATAGTGCCAGAAAGTGTAGCTTGGACCTTCGGTTATTTCCGAAAAGAAATGGGAAAAATAGTTCAGAAATTTTTGAAATATTCATTCTTTGGAGCTAAAATAATAATAACACTCGCCACAAGAGGTTCTCGAGTCTACTGAACATCTGCTGTACTGGGATAGGCCTGACCGACAAAACGGTAGATTTTAATCGCCCGGACCTGCTGTTCATTGATAAAAAAGAAAAAAACGCTACCATTATTGACATCGCCGTACCACTGTCTCATAGTTTAAGAAAAACTAAGATAGAAAAACAACGAAAATATGAGAACCTAGGCTTGGAGATTAAGCGTCTATGGAAATTGTCCAAAATAACAATACACCCCATTGTTATATCAACCGATGGGATAATAACAACTGACCTCACAGATACCTTCAAGGCCCTTAACATTCCTAGGAACATTCTCGTTGCCTGTCAGAGGGCGGTACTGCTGCAGACCTGCCACATCACCAGAAAATTCCTCAGTGGAAACTGTTAAAGGGACTACGATGAATTTTATTTCTCTTCAGAGAAACTCGACCCTGGCAGCGCCGGAGAATGACTACTCGTTCGTTTCTAACATAATAATAATAATAAACATTTTTTAAATAGGGATCTTTCAATGTGTCTTTAATTTAAAAATCTCTCTTTATTTTCTAATGTTTTTCTTTATGTTCCATTATATCGCGAACATATTTTGTTCATATCCCTTTTTCTTCTTTAGTTATCTTTGTTCCCATTTCAGACCTTGCGATATATATCTATATCATGAGGTCATTGGGACTTCTTTTATCTTCTCTGTCCACTTCTCCTAATTTTGGTTTTTGCCCAGTTCTCTTAGGCTACCTTCTCTGTCCACTTCTCTGTTGTTGTTGTTGTTATTTTTAAAGGGAAACTCCGATGGTTTTTCAAATTTGAGTTATAGACATATTTAAATTCTGCGTATAAAGTTGTAATAGTAAACATTTTACCATTTTTTATTTAAATGCTTAGAAACATTTATATTTAATAAATTAGTCAGTAAATTCTTGATATCTAAAAAAAAAACGGGGCTCTGAGATTTTGTTTTACGCTAGTTCATACGTCACTTCCATCAACAATACTGAAAGAGAAACTTGATTTGACCAATCGTATCGCTTTATTCTTAGAGTAGTTGTTAGGCTTTGTGACGGCCTAGTCCAGAGCTATAATACAGTTATATATATATATACAGGGCCGCCGCGAGGGTTGTGGCCGCCTGCGTGCGAAGTTAAAAGATGCCGCCCCCCCCCCCCCCTCTAATTTTAACTTAACATTTTTGTAAAGAATGTAATGAAAAAGAAAGGAAACTATGTTTTAATTATACCACACTTTTTAGGTTTAATTTTTCATTTATAATTTTAACACTAAGTATAGAATCCAAATTTAGGTAATGAAATTTCACTAAAAATGAGTCAGTTTCACAAACCTATATATAATATGTCTATGGTCAGTTGTTTTTTGCGAAATATGGTTACCTATATAAATTGTAAGCGTTGTAAAAGTTTCTTCATGGAGATAGAATCGAAGATGAGGCAAGTTTTTGCTCAAGTCGGCCAATAGTATTATGCGAGGGACATTCTAGATAGGAATACATATTGCGTACGTACGTCTGTAATGGGCGTGAGCTTTTTAACAATATTCTTCGTGTTAAGTAAGATGTCTCTGTCGCGGAGGTTTTTGTCACACAAAAGTCGTCA
>JAZGLO010003310.1:0-23413 GCA_036873155.1 Biomphalaria sudanica | reverse complement strand
GATACACACATAAATGTGGTCAAATAGAGAATGTATAAAGAGAAAGATGCACATATAAATGTGGTCAAATAGAGAATGTATAAAGAGAAAGATGCACATATGAATGTGGTCAAATAGAGAATGTATAAAGAGAAAGATACACATATAAATGTGGTCAAATAGAGAATGTATAAAGAGAAAGATACACATATAAATGTGGTCAAATAGAGAATGTATAAAGAGAAAGATACACATATAAATGTGGTCAAATAGAGAATGTATAAAGAGAAAGATACACATATAAATGTGGTCAAATAGAGAATGTATAAAGAGAAAGATACACATATAAATGTGGTCAAATAGAGAATGTATAAAGAGAATGATACACATATAAATGTGGTCAAATAGAGAATGTATAAAGAGAAAGATACACATTAAATGTGGTCAAATAGAGAATGTATAAAGAGAAAGATACACATATAAATGTGGTCAAATAGAGAATGTATAAAGAGAAAGATTGCTTGTTCTTCCCTCCCCATTTTTTTTATCTGTGCTCTCTGTCACCGCGAAAGTTACAGGGGATAACTTTAGTCTTACTTGCAGAAATAAAAGAGTTATTTTTCCATGACACTTTCGTGGTGTCCCGCATGGTTGGGCCACGAAGAGAAGTATATATATATAAACTATATATATATATATATATATATATATATATATATATATATATATATATATATAGATAGATCTACATCGTATCTCATTCCTCAATATTCACTGAAGTTACATCTCCTATCAACTAATTCGTTGCATCTACATTATATCACTTGCATCTGTGTAATGCACTATCTCCATTTTCTCCAATTTCGATTCATTTAAATTGTCTCCCTTGTAATTCAGTGCTGCTACATAAAGTCCGCTTCTTTCTAATTCATCAAATTCGGGTCTCTTTCAAATAGAATTTCGCTGCTTCGAACGGAGCGGGGGACGTATTCCTTGGACATCCTCCACCAATCCACCCCCCCCCACACACACACAACACTAACGACCATCTTTGCCACAGTTTCGGTTAGGACTGCATGTCCTTGAAGTATCAACTACTTTCAGTCCCAGACACCTCCAGACATAGCGTCTCGCACTCGGTGACTTAAACGAAAACAAATTGGTTGTCATGGTTGGTACAGCGTGGTGGGGACCATTTGTTTCCAGCCGTTACTCACACAACGTCAGCTGTTCTTGTTATACACACAACGTGCGCTCCTCACATGTTAGTTTCAAACTGCTTGTAAGAGTTAGAGTATAAATAAAACCCTAAGAACGTTATCAAATTGACTATCAACTTGTTTTTGAATTAAATACCTTAGAGGAGTTGATTTTTTTTCCTGACAGGTTGATCTAGGTTTTTTACCCATCTCCATGAACTGGTTGAGATTTGTGTTTTCTAGAGATTGTTTCTAAGCAATTATTTCAAACACAACCTCTGTCAGGTGAAAGCAGCTTAAATGATGGATTGATAAAGTCTTTGTTTGTTTGATAGGGTTTTTTTTAGTGACAAAATTTTTACTTACTGTGGATTTAAAAAAAAAGTTTAGCACTATGTATTCATTGACTCACTTATGAATCTTGATTTAAACAATTTGATGTAATAATATAGTTTGAACGAAAGAATGTCAAGTAGCACTGGGCATAATTAAAACTTTCTTTTCTGGGGCGCCGATTTTAAAACTACCTGATAATACTAAGGAATTTATTTTGGCAACAGATGCATCAGCCATTGCAATAGGAGGCTGTCTAATGCAAAAAAATGGAATAGTGTCCCACATTCTGTTGTATACGTGAGTAGAAAACTGACAGCCGCAGAGTTGAAATATGCCACCATTGAAAAGGAGGGACTAGCCATTGTATGGTGTATAACAAAATTAGGTTTCTATCTAATGGGAGCTAACTTTGAACTATGGACTGATCACGCTCCCTTAGCCTTCATTAATACAAATAAACTAGGGAACAACAGAATAGCCAGGTGGGCATTGCAACTTATGGATTATAACTTTGAGGCCAGGACAATACCGGGAAAAGACAATGTGATAACAGACACATTTTCACGATCTAGGTGCTACGGCGTTTTATGTGTAGGCCTATGTCACTGGACTAAAGAAACTGTATGATAAACTGTGCTCGACAAATTGAATTCATGTGTCTTGAACTGTTGATAACTCTGATCGATTGCAGCTTGAACTTTGGAACAATCGTGCTTGTTTTTTAAATTCATTCCTTTGCGTTTCATGCAAACTATAACATTTGGTGGAATAAAACAATGTAGAAAATTAGAACATTACATTTCGTGAATATACGAAATATAAATCACTAATTATAAAACAAGTTGTATGATTAAATAGTAAAGTGGGCTTAATTTGAATCGATCGATTATTTTTTTTTAAATCCATTCGTATAGCGCAACTTTCATCCTTATACTTGTTCAGTGCGCTGTAAGCTACTCCAATATGTTGAGTGAATTTTTGGGGGAGAGGTACGTATCTCGTATATTTCCGAGGCCTTTTTAGGTGATCAGTTAATGCTGTGCAGCTTTCAAGAGAGCTTTATTTCAAATCCTTATTTCAAAAGAGTTAGGAGAGTCTTATTATTGATGACGCATTGTCATTTAATTTTTCTTTCCATTTAACAATTTTCAAATGCGTGAAATGGTCTGATATACCAAGTGTTAGTAGTAAATAAAAAAACAGTTAATAAATTATAATTAATTAATGTTAATAGATTTTAGTTACAAATAGAAAAAGGGAAATAAGTATTACAGTATTTAATGATGCGACTGTTAATATAGCTTCATTCCCTTAGGCTACATAAATATGTTGTGGTTTTTTAAAAGGTTTTTGTTTAGTTTGCTAGGCCTGCTCATTATTATTTATAAGACTTTTCTTCGAGTCTGAAGACTAACTACATTATTTCACGTGGCTATGCAGTGTGGTTAGTCTACATTACATCCAAACTTTCATTAAGACAATGCTACATTTCAAATACGACATAATATTTTCTGTTTCAGAAGTTGTGCACTTTAGATTTACTGACAGTGAATGGCAGTTGATTTGATCTTACATTAACACGTGCAATGAAGATGTCAAAGCACGTGAGTCAGTGCGACCGCAGAAAAAGTTTCGGTGTGAGTACGTTTATATTTACTCGCATGAAAATCCCTCTCCTCTTTTTCCCCAGTTCATCACCCCTCCTCCTCCTCCAAGGCGATCTTAACATTTTAGGAATTTTTTAATGAGGCAAATGATATAAAAAAAGAGAGGCGAACAGAAAGACACAAAAATAGAAGTTATTTCCCTTTATCTCAAAGGAAACGGAAGTAATCAAGGGTGGCGCTAATGCCAACCACCCATGACGAGCAGACGTGTCCAACAGAAGTAGTTTTTAAAATAGTTTTCTATAACCACAGGTTTGAGATTTGTTTCAGTTAACACTGAACAAAATGACTTAATATTCGCCAGGTGGTTCACAAGCTTAAAATACCACTGTGCATACGTGAACAGTTTTTTTTTAAAGAACATTTCCCGTGTCTGGATTTGTCTGTAAGCCCAGAGAGGTGTCGAGTCTTATCCTCCAAGATAAAGCAAATTTTCTACATTTGTTTTTTTTTTTTTGTTTGTTTGTTGGTTTGGACATGAATGGAGGGAGACGCTAGCTAAGTCACACCTGGATGACTTTTGTAGGTAATTATCTCAGCGGGAAAACAAACATGGCCTTAGTGATCAGCTATAGCGTGATGGCTACATCTCCAGCAGGCTGCTGCTATGTCTGAGGTAACATCTTCCTGAACAGTCTGGGCCTACTAGTGAGGAGCACTAAGTTTTATGACCTTCTCCTCCTCTAATGAAAGACGCAAAGTTCCTTTCACCCGTAAAGTATAAGAACAAAAGTGTGACATATTTGAATGTGAAACAATAGAGTTATGTAGCTGCCTCTAAACCATGCTCATACACCCTAGATGTCAAGCAAGGGGACGATTTATTAAAATAATTATAATGATATTCCTTTATTTGCCAGTACCGGTATACAATATTCTCCTAGATGTTTTGAACCAAATTACTTTTGTCAGCGACATATTTACCTATTCGGAAACAAAAATTGCCCTCATATCTAAAACAAAATTTACGCTTTTATTGGAACTCCACATCAGTATAAAAAAAAAAAAAAAGATGTATACATTTTCCAACATTATAGACGTATAAAATGAGGTCAGTTTTAAAGTTGTATGTACATGTTTTGGATGCTAATAAGAATTGTATAGTTTCAATGTGTACTAGCTGGGCACATAGATATGAAAATAGTAAATGGAAAAAAAAACTCTATTATAATGTTATGGTTATTTAGATTAGATTTCTAAAAAAACAACCACAGAAACAATAACAACAACAACAAAAAAACATAAAGATAAGTTGTAAACTGTTCAGTTTATACCAGAAAACAATTATAAAGAACAATTTAGACCGAAGCAAAAGTTCATGTTTCAATTATTTTTGTTGTCTAAAAATGGACATTTAATATTCAATTTAAGGTAACAGTATTTCTTAGAGCGAAGTTTTATATTTTTTTATGGCTATGCAAATAATGTCTCTATTTGTTCCCTGGATATTTCTAGCTACACAATTTGTTGCCTTCAGCAATCTATCTTGAGCTTTATTTTTGTTTAAAGATGACGAAGCCGTTGGTAGAGTGCATTCAGACTCAAGAATATATTGTGATATTTCATTAGAGTAATGTTGATTCAAACCTACACTTAGATCGATAAATGTTTAGTAAGAAAGTCTTTTTAATTTTTAATTGTCTCGTAAAACATTTTTATGCATTTTTTTTTCTTGTTTATGATTTGTATTTAGTGAGCCATAAAGTAGTAAATCTAAGAGTAGTCAGACCTTTTAGGTTGC
Organism: Biomphalaria sudanica; assembly: GCA_036873155.1. NCBI lineage: Eukaryota > Metazoa > Mollusca > Gastropoda > Planorbidae > Biomphalaria > Biomphalaria sudanica. The sequence goes on along the minus strand of JAZGLO010003310.1, from coordinate 18,491 downwards.
TTGTTTTTATACCATTGCCACTGGGTTTAAATTTATTACTGTAAGACAAAATCTAATATATACTATGTACTGGGGGGTGGGGATGGGGGCTCGTCGGCTGAGTGGTCTGAAGGGGGAGCTTTACCTTATTACGTATACTGTGTGCATTGTTTTGAACTTACCTTTATATATCTATCTATCTATCTATCTATCTATCTATCTATCTATCTATCTATCTATCTATCTATCTATCTATCTATATGTATATGTAGGTCACAGCTGGGACTGAGCAGCCACGGGAAATACTGCATTCCTCACTGATTTTCGAACTCGAAGACTAGCCTTATATGTATGTATTATGTATGTCTGTATAAGAGACATAGAGAGAAAGAGAGAGCGAGTGAGGAAAACAGGAGAAAAAAGAAGAAAATAAGAATATTTTAAAATAGTCAAATACTTACCAGTTGTTGCTGGAAGCATTATAGTCCAGATAATACTGATACACACTATGGAATCTAAGTTGAATGGTCTTTGGACAAAACGCAATAACCTTGACCTCGTCCACGGTCCGGCTCGCCTTCGATGACGTGTACAAAAGTACCATTTGAAACGACCCATAGTCACATTTCAATGTCTCTGGTGCCGCTGGTCAATACTGGCCATCATTGTCTAGCGTCCAGGTTATTTATTATATTTGAATGTCTCCTCGTTCAATAACACCGTAATCCTTTTCATTGATTGATTTTGATCACGGTGACCGGTCAGGCGTGAAACTGAATGAACCCCGAGCACACGCTCACACACACCCAGGGTAGGAATCAGCCACTGTACCCTTGTTTGACGCAGGTGTGAATAATTTAGTTTGGCGTAGGCATAGCATTCTCCCTTGGCACCTGCGAGTCCATGCCATTAGAGTTGAAGGTCCAACAAGAGTTCAATGAACACATTGTGAATCTGATGGGATGTAATCCTGCTTGATGGGATGTGACGCTAAATAATAGTTTCGAAAGCTGTTATGTAGTGGTGGCCAAAATTTGTTGTTTTTGTTTTTTCTTTTCTAAAAAGAGGCATTTATTTTTGTGGTTTATGAATACGGGCGATAACTGATAAATCATGACTGCTGCTAAATATAAAGTTGTCGAGTAGGGGATGCAACCTACTTCCAAAGATTTTAATGTTCAATCTGAAAAGAGACAAGAAACGAAAACGAATGAATAAAATATAAAAAGTAGGAGGAATACATCGCCATCGCGTGGACATCGCGTGTCTGTCGACCATTATTGTCAGGAAAAGGGAAATATCATGGGGCATGTTCTCACTTGTCAGTTTTTTAGAATCGGTCATGGCGAATGTCAGGAGAGCTGACAGATGGGTCATGGCAGATGTCATGTCAGAAATGATGACATATTAGAAGCGACCAGACTAGTCACCAGACAAATGTATTTTTTTTTATAAGCTCAGGTTTTTTTTTTTCTTCTTTTTTTTTTTAATAAGCTCAGGTATTCTAGCAAAAAGTTGTTTTGACAATTAAGACACAATTACGATCTGATTTTATTTGTCTGGACACGGGATTTCATTGGAAATTGGAAGTTTATTAACAGTGACATATGGTGCGTTTGTTTCAGAAGGTTAAATATCATTTTTTTTTAAAGTATTTCACCAACATGAGGTTTCTCATTTCGTTTTTTTTTTCTTTTTATCCTACCCCCCCCCTTCTCTCTCCCCCCCCCCTCTCTCTCTCTCTTTACGCACTTATGATTTTGTTTGTTTATGTGTATTTAAAAAAAAAAAGAAACCATTTTGTTTTATTTGGCTATTCGCATTTTTTTTTATGATTTAGAGTTAGTGCTTATTTAGAGTTTATAGGATACTAGTGCTTATTTTGAATTAATTAACTGGTAAGGTTTATTCGGAGTTGATAAGCTACTAATGGTTATCTAGAGTTAATAGTTGATGCATAATTTAGGTTGATTTGGTTGTTAGAGTTTATTAAGGTATCATTCAAAACCATCGAATCTAGAACTGATTATAATTTCCCTCTATGTATTCAGTATAAGTGAACACAATCAACTTTGGTTAATATATTCAATACAAAATCTTGTTTTCTTCTAACAAGCATTGGGCGTTAAGTTTCCACATAGCAATGTCCACCTCTCAAACAAAGCAGGTTTTTTATTCGCGCTGGTGACAAGGGAATGAATTTCACTAGTCTCTAGCCCAAAACAAAATTAAATTTTAATATTTCTCATATTATGCTAATCTTAAGAGTCCGAAGTATTAATGATGAGTGCTGTATTTCTTAGTTCATATTTTGCCACATTTAACGCCAACCTAACCATTGTCCGCCGGTGGTCGATTTAGATTCTCTGTTCACTGTCTACGCCTGTCCTCGGCAGCTCATTTTCGTTTTATACAGTCTATTTTATTTAAAGTGAACAAGAACAATTTAGTCAGATATTTAACATCTAAAAAAATTGGACTCTCTTAAATAGTGTTTAAATGAATGTAAAAACAAAAAATAAATAACTGCATAGACAAATCGATTTGAACTGAGAGGTAAACAATTTTGATGTTTGATATTAGGATATTTGATATAGTGTGAAATATGTTTTGTTTTTTTCTTTTTTTGAAATGACAATAAAATTGAGTGTTTTTCTAAAACAAGATGAACTACGCCCATGATCATCGACTGCTCAATCGTTTTACTTTTCGATGAAAATAGATTTTGACCAGAAGTAATAAAGGTGAAATCCAATTGAAACACAGTTAATGAACTACAGAGCAGACTGGTTAGAAAGGCCAACGTATAGACACGTTTAACACAATATATCAAATATGGATTACCGTTCCTTTCAATGTTACCTTGTACTACACGAATAGTAACGATAACTCTACATATCTCTTTTTGATTACAGACTGGTAAGAGAACAACTGAAGACAACAACAACAACAAAAAATGCTGATAAAGACAACTCAACATACAGCTCAACTAACACATCGCCAACAGTTGTACCCTCTTCAGCACTCGCGTCGGATAGCTTCCCCTTGACTTCCTGCGACTCTATTTTTAGCCAGGCTAAACACACAACTTATCTGCCATCTTACTTTCCCGCCAACAAACATATCGGCGTTGTTTGCTTAAACTGACGAATCCAAGATTAACTAACCAGCGGCTAGTATTTCAGTGCTCTTATGTAACAATAAAAATGACGGTACCACGACATCGGCAGTAACAAACTGATTAACTACAGTATGCTTCATATTGTGGTCTGCATTAAGTTCCATTGGCAGAAATAGGATAAAACAGAAGTATAATGTGTATTCTTTTTTATGAATGGCATTATAAAAGACATTATGTGGGACATCTAAGCGGAACAAGATGACCTAGGATAGCCTAGGATAGTATATTATGGAGATCTATTGTTAGCAGCCCAAACAACAATAGGCTGACGGACTGTATGTAAATAAGTTATACTGCATTCATAAATTATATGGCGTACATTGTCTACACGCAAATCTCTTAAACTTAACAATGACTTTTAGCGTACGTATTTCAGGTAATGTAACAAGAGTTTTGGTAGCGTTACTTCTCTAATTTATCTTTATCATGCCACTAGTTGTTTTCATTCTTATTTATAACATTACAACATTTAGATCCTAACAACATTCCATCTTGATTGCAAACTTTATCAAATAACAAAATTGAGTGTTATTTGAGTTCCTTGGAGTTGGATATTATTACTGGTATCTGATACCTGATGGAAACAAAGGTTACACAGTGAGTACAGGAAATGACTAACGGCAGACACAAGCAATACATTCAGTGGCTACTACATCTGCAGTATGCGTCAGCTGTGGTGGTGACATAAGAGAAGCTTCGCTAACCCAGTTCAAATCCTGTCTCTCATAAAAAGTTGTCTACATATGGGCAGCTCCATTCCATGAGCTGAATCCTCGGCTAAACCTTCTCCCATATATCGTGGGCGTAGCCAGGGGTAAGAGGTTCGCAGTTTAAACCCCCTTCTCCGAAATGAACCCCTCACGCAGAGGTGGGGTGGAATTTTTGACTGTTTTTCCCCTTTAATTTTAAAGCATCACTTTCCCGTGCAGCCAAGCGAGGTTTTAAGTTTACTTCCCCTGCTTCTTCTATAAAACATACAATAAGGGCGTGTGTTTACTGCATTTCCAGTGACTCTCGGAATAACCTTTTCTAGGGTGCAAAAAAGAAAGAATGAAGGGTTGGAATGAAAAAAGAATTCATTGCGTATACGCACACAAACACACATAAATAAGGGTGGCGAGAAAAAATATCACTCCCCCCAAACCCTTCCCGAAATAAAATCCTGGCTACCCCCATGCCATAGATAAATGCTTGAACGAGACTTACTACTACCAATACCTGACTACAAAGAAAACACTTTCTAGTCATTTCATGCTACACTGTCTCTTCAACTTGAAAAAAAAATTATATAAATTGTATAAAGTTTCCATTTCTAATTTATATGTAATCATATTATCTAGCAACACTATTTGCAGTTCTTTTATTCATATTTTAATTAAGCAATTTTTTATTGTGATTAAATCTTTTGCCATTTATGACAAAGAAAACTCTCTTTGTGTGTGTGTGTAACCTGCACGCGCTAAGCCAAAACAAAAATGGATGACAACAACAGAGCCACACATTAAATAACAACAATTCGTTGCATTCCAAATGACCTAGTCGTTTATATTGCATGGGATCGTGCGGGCTAAAAAATTAATTGCTGAAAGCATGCTTTTAAATAAGTAATAGGCGTAGAAATATGTTGGGAATCACACTGGATAGCACCGAGACACAGAGACTATCAAAATTCCCAGGAGCAGCTCGGCCAGACATTCCTGGCGTGCAGTATGCAGCATAAAAAAATGGTTTTGACTACAAGGGGACGTAATTTGGTGCCAGGAACAAATAAAGCGGTGTTCGTCTTTCACTATTTGCCAGTTGAGCGTAAAGAGTTAAGGAACTTGAATTCAATACGTTTTATAGACATAATTCATTTTCATCGAATTATTTTAGAGCAATGATGCCCAAAATACGGCCCGCGGGACAGATTCGGCTCGCGACGACGGTCTATCCGGACCCTCAAATGTCGGCACAAAGTGTAGAATATCCCCTCCCCCCCCCCCAAAGGTAGATAATATATGTATCTTTACCTATGTTAGGGCCCTCAATTTTTCTCTGATAAATTGGCATCAAAACCTTAAACACTTTGATGTAAAATCTACCAGGAAAAGTAAACGGATTTTTACTTTTTTATATAACATTGTAATAAGCCAACATATTTGTTACACAAAGAAAGTATGGCTTTAAAAAAAACATCAATAAATGAAACCAATATAGCGGTGGTCAAGCTAACTCTTAAGTAGAGAATCGAAGCCATTTGTCGACGTGTAATACAGAAAAAGAAAAGTAAAATATACATTAATTACTAGATCTACGGGTTTCTCATAAAATTAGTTTGAGGTCGATTTCGTTTCCTTATTGTAACAGTTCGGTAATGTGGCCCGCGACACGAGTTTCGGAAATTAAAGTGGCCCGCTGGACGAATTAGGTTGGGCATCACTGTCTTAGAGGATTTAAAAAAAAATAATTTGAGAGACTCTCTTGAATCTTTGCGTTGTCTTATCTTATAAATCACAGAAATGCCTTCAAATTATGGAACATGTGTAAATCTAGTTGTTCTGGCAGGTCTAGCTTATTACAGACTTATGCATTGACTAAGTCATTGGTTTTCCTGGGTGATTTGGGTAATTATTTCTAATCAACTCTAACGACAATAGGGAAGAAAGAGCGCTTAGTGTAATTTATCCTAGGATATGGATTAAGAAGAGTGCCTTAGTCTTTGTGTCTTTTTAAGTAATTTAAAAGGCTCTTTGTTTGTATATGTAAATACATGTTACGCATTCCATGTTGCTTAATCTATATTTCATTTAAGTTGTCATATTTCAACCCCTCCATCCCCCAAATAATAAACATTTTCTTCGCGTCCTTCTTAGCAAGTTGAGGTCTAGGGGAGTGATGTAAGTGATGTCCGGGAGGGTTTTAAGGATGTAATGACAAAAGAAAAGAAATAGAGCTCACGGCGCCAAGCATTTTCCTGCGCTAAAAGCTTAGACATTCATCCTCATTGAGTCTACAGCACAATTTCTGTAACACTGTACATTATAGTTATAGAAAGCAGAGATCAAGTAAAATAAAAGTAGTAGTATAAATGAGTGAGACGGGCATGCAAATTACACTTAATAAATGAGATAGCAGTGGCAAATATTATTATGCGAGTGACAAGGGAGACTAATGTAGCGCATGCACTTCTATAATTGCGTGATTATCGTAAGATCATCTTATTGTAAAATAAAAAAAGTCTTCCAGTGTTTTTGTTACGCAAAATAATCGTCAACAGTTGCGTAGATTATTCGAAATTTCAGACAAAAGAATATGAAAATCGAATATCATTTTGAAAGGACTTCTTTAATAAATTTGCGAATCTATATTGTTGCAGATGCTTGTGTGGAAAATAATATTTTTAAAGGTCCAACTTACAAGATTAAAAAGACGTTCTCTTATTTTCAAATATTTTGATTTTTGAAACCGTCATTTTACTTAAACAGACATGAATTTATTACTACAATCACATTTTTTTATCACATGAAAAGTCAATTCATCGTCCTCGCCCCTTCCGTTGTCACGACGTCGCATCCCTTAGCGCCCCCAGTTTGAGAAACGCTGATTTGTAGACACTGAGGATGAACTACAAGCAAGGTCCTGACAGCAAAAACAATCTAAAGAAAATAAAAACTGAACTATAAATGTCGCAAACTTTTATGTTAAAGAGCTAACTAAATCAATCTCTTGAATAAATTTAAAAAGACATTCTGAAACACATATTTATATCTGTAGCTATAGATACACTATATTTATATATCTTAGGTATGCATATCTTGAAAACTCTTTGAACGAAATAAACTGATTGCCGTTTTAAACATGGCTCTTCATTAAATTACTAATCATCGGATATTGTTAATAGCAACTAACGCCGACGTATTTGAAATAGTACAATCAGTTAACAGCAAAATGTCATTATTGAGAGATTCTGTTCAGCCCAAAGGATCATTATAAATATACAGCATTTTAGCTATATAGAACTCATCACTCACATCAGCACTATATCTTTGTAGTGTGTTTATAATTAATTAATGGTTTGTATCTTTGTTGGTCAATCTGTATACTCCACTTACAGATTTTGTTTTAACTCTGAGTAAGTCAGTTTACTATCTCTCCGCTACAGGTGGATGCAAAGGGGCACTACTACGACATTTGGAGTATGGTCTATGTGAAGATGTGCCTGTCGCAAGAAGCATCTGGAATCAACAGGACATCTTGAGACTCTTAACATTATGTACACAGTGTTCTTGTCCAATGTTTACCTGACGATTTTAGGTCACGTGAACCTACTACCTGTGTGGTCATGAGATAATTAATTGTCATTCGTTAGTTATAAAATTGAGGGAACTTATTTTAAAAATCCAATTAGATCTAATCATTCATTATTAATGTCCTAATAGTGTTAGAAGCAATGAGTAAAATCACTCACATTGTCTATTGAAACGTTAAGGACATACACAAAACCTAATACCAGCAAGTTAAGGACATACACAAAACCTAATACCAGCAAGTTAAGGACATACACAAAACCTAATACCAGCAAGTTAAGGACATACACAAAACCTAATACCAGCAAGTTAAGGACATACACAAAACCTAATTCCAGCAAGTTAAGGACATACACAAAACCTAATACCAGCAAGTTAAGGACATACACAAAACCTAATACCAGCAAGTTAAGGACATACACAAAACCTAATACCAGAAAGTTAAGGACATACACAAAACCTAATTCCAGAAAGTTAAGGACATACACAAAACCTAATTCCAGCAAGTTAAGGACATACACAAAACCTAATACCAGCAAGTTAAGGACATACACAAAACCTAATACCAGAAAGTTAAGGACATACACAAAACCTAATACCAGCAAGTTAAGGACATACACAAAACCTAATACCAGCAAGTTAAGGACATACACAAAACCTAATACCAGAAAGTTAAGGACATACACAAAACCTAATACCAGCAAGTTAAGGACATACACAAAACCTAATACCAGCAAGTTAAGGACATACACAAAACCTAATACCAGCAAGTTAAGGACATACACAAAACCTAATACCAGTAAGTTAAGGACATACACAAAACCTAATACCAGCGATGTCTTTCGAAATAAAATAAACTACTATTAGATAAAAACATAAAACTCGTGACTTATATATGCATCTATTTCTTATTGAAGTAACAATAGTTAAAGAACATTTACATAGAATATTTTGTAACTTATTGAAATTTACAACAATAACTTACTAAACTCGCAACGTCTGACTCAACAAACAAGTTCTCACTCAATTAATTCACAAGTTGTCTTTACAATCGCAAGGTCCCACTAAACTCGCAAAGTCTCACTTAATTCGCAAGGTCTCACTCAACACGCAAGCCTTCACTAAGCTCACTAGGTCTTATTAAACATGCAATATCTTACTAAACTAGCAAGGTCTCATTTATGTGGCTCAACTCGCAATGCTAAACCTTTTAAACGCCATTAAAATCGGCAACATAGATATTTGTATTGTTTTATATTAAAGAATATTGTATTGAAAAGAAACCACGTTTAAAAAAAATGCAGAAAGTGTATACTAAATATATATCTAGTCCATCTCAGATCTGTATATATAAATGATGTCTTTTCTCATTCTCCCACATCCACTATCCAATTCTTTAACTTTGAGGTAGTTTTTTTAAAGAAACAAAACATTCTTAGTGAATTTCCTGCTACGAAATTATTTCTTGTTTTTTTTTCAACCACTCAGCCTGGAACTAGGATAAAAAAACAACATCTGACAATGTAAAGTGTTGACTCAAAAGGCAGCTATTAAATCCGCTACATTTGCCAGTAATGTCATTAAGTCTACACCTCAGCCGTAACTGATGTAGTGTGGGGGTTGTTTCCCCGTGACAGAACCTATATGTCATCTTCTAAGGTATGGCTTCACGTGCCGTAAGTTCCTCGACAAGGGATGTGTTTATTTTCTGCATAGAAACATTGAGACATTTGTCATAATTCAACTCACTTGCCGCTCACTTGAGCTAGGAATGATCGTCTAGGGACTAGGCTTGTTTCTCAGTGACATCAATGGAATAGTTGAAATTTAAGGACATCAACACTGGGGAAAGAGGAATATTTAGGAAGAGATATTAGCAACAGGAAAAAGTAAAAGAGTAACAAGTTTACATTTGTACAGACGACACAATGAAATGTGAAACAACAACGACACACAAATGATAGAATCAGTAAAGTGTTTAAACGAAAGTGTTACTTCCTGTTTTCACATCCCACCGGAACCAAAGGTGCGAAAGAGGAGGGGGGGATTGAAAAGAACGTAAGATCGTTATCTCCCAACAAGGAGGAACAGTTCTACCTGCCGGCCGACTACCTGCTCACAGGTGGGCAGTGGCACAGTGTCGTTGATAGAAAGTAAAAACCCGCAGTGTGAAAACGACCCGGGCGTTACAGGTGGGCGATGTTCTGTCTCCTCCAGGGATGTCTGGCATAGTTCCCCTAGTGAATCAAATTTAAAAAAAAAACAAGAAATTTGAGCACCGATCCTAGTGGGTTTCTACGTTGATAGTATTGTAGAGGTGTTGTTTTTGTCTTTTAATGTCCGTTTTTAATCATCTTAGAGAAGAACAGATTCTCGAAAAACTTATATCCCTAAGATCTGCTTCACAGTTCCGATTTTCAGTGATGCGATTTCATAAAACTTTCCGACTCCATGCTCTCTCTCTCTCTCTCTCTCTCAATCTCTCTCACACTCTCTCTCTCAATCTCTCTCTCTCTCTCTCTCTCTCTGTATTTATATTTCTATAGCTAAACACATTTTGACTTCTTCATTGAATTCATCGCTCAAATACATGATCTGGATTGAATCAATATTTCAGAGATGGATGGTCTTGGAATCAGGGAAATATATGAAAGTTACAGTAACGCTTATTTTTTTAACTTTGGGGGTGGGAGGGGGTTGGAGTCGATTTAAGTTCCTTTGGTCGTCTGCGTTTGTTTTTCTACATGAGTCTTTGATCGGTCCACAAAGTTAATCTCCAATTAACCTTTCGATCGCTGCGCAGGAAGCATGATTCCATCGTTAACAGTCCTCCACAGCAACAATAGAGTTTGACTTCATCCACCTCCTAGACAGCTAGCTGGGAATGTTTCTTGTGTACATACATACAGACGACAGGGGAAATAACACGTCGGGTTTCTTTAATAATGAGATCACCGCGACCTTGTCGCCTTCCGCCGCTCGCATGATTCAGACTAGTGGTTGAACAGAATCGAAGTCGACAAGGGTAAGCGCATTCATTGTTAATGCATGTCCCTTTCCCCGCTTGCAACATTGGCAATGACAATCCTATAGATCTTGCTTGACATCCTTTCTTAATGACAGTAAATGGCAGAACAAAGAACACTTCTGTGGCATGACGACACATGATTTAGAACAACTAGGCTCTTTCCTAGTCACACTACCCTAATAGAAAGACAGCAATAAGGCTAATTTCCTCAGGATAAATCTGTACGCCTTTCTGTAAGGAATGTTTTGTAATTAAAACATACAAAACACCAAAATACTATCATTTATTGCTTACTTTTTACAAAGCTTATATCATTTCACTCTGTCTATCTGTCTGTCAGCTATTTCTCCCTGTCGCATTCTTACCGATCAAGTTGATACTTTATTTATTGTACCTAACAAAACAAGAATCAATAAACAAAAAATACTCAGCTAGTCAAATAATTATTGGTAATTAATTATTTTGTTTGACTTTGAATAAGGGAAATAAATTGTACATTTTTGGAAGATATACTTTGATGGACGGAGTTATTCCGCTTTAGATAAGTTTGTTTTTTATATTTTGCTTTGTTTTTTTTTAACCGAAACAATATCGAAGACCAATAACTGTACTTATGCAATCAACATACTAACTTAGATTATCTTTATTTTTTTTCTCTCTTACTCTCTGAAGGTTTCTCTCACTCTCTCAAAGTCTCTCTCACTCTTACTAATGTAGGACGGATTGTGTAACTGTAACGTATTTAACATTATTTTTCTGTGACAACTTTACTTCTTCTAGCCCCTACAGATATCCCAGAAACCCTTCCTATAAATTTAAATAAAAAGTCACAAACTTGATCTATGAATACGATATTATAACCAATTATAAAACAACATCCTTTCCACAACAGTTTAACCTCTTTCAGTGTCCCTTCCTATTTAAAGTAAGTGTACAAATGTTTGTTTGATCGAATAGAGAGTAGTTGGCAGCACCACTATGCCTGTTGACTTAGTAAAGTACATGCAGACTGTCCACATTGAAGTGATGCCAACTCTTCGCATTACTCGTATTGATTCCAACTCCAAGAATACTTAGAAGAAAAGTTACCAAAAACGCTCCTACAAAACGTATAACTTCAGCTCAAAGAGGATAATTTTGTTTGCTTATGAAAAGTCTTGCCAACCCTATTCTAACTACCCACAATCTACAATCGCAAATAGCGTATCTTTTATAGGCCAAAATAAGATATTGATCGTTCAATCAACTACAAAATGGAGATTTATTTACAAGAAGTAAATGGTATACTTTAGTCGATTGACTAAACGAGAATCATGGAGAGAGAGATGACAGTTTAGAGTAAGATTGCTTAAGATTAGCCCTGATTAGCTTCTGTTTGTATAGTTTGTAAAATACCAAATGATATCTGGTATATTGAAGACTATTGATTTTCATGGTTACAGTCATTGTCTCTATCCCAATATTTTGATTTCATATATTGTTATCCTGCGGCATACACTGATGCAAGGCTCCCTTGCAACTCTCAGCTTCCAGTTTTAAAGTTAACTAATAAATCAAACTCAAAGTGATTGTTAAAAACTTCAAAGCAAAATAAGACACTCCAAGACATAGACTTTAAATTATTCAGAAGATCTATACACAATAGCTGTTATTTTTTTTCCAGTTTCTCCTTTTATGTTTAGATAAATCAATACAATGTTGTTGTTTTTTTGTTATGAAAGAGCTTGATCTAGTTTCCCTTTCTTAAAACAGCTAGAATTATATTTTTCCATACGTTGCAATGGCTTGTTTAAGCAAGCCTTGTTTTTTGTTCGACTAATTTCGGACGTTAGTTCCACTTTCAGAGCTTATTGTCCATAGTGCAGATGTTGTTAATGTCATCTGTTTCTTTGGCCAACAGTTAACGAGCAAGGTGTCATTTGGCCAGCACAATGACCAGCTGCCTTTACTTTTCCCCAACTAAACTCAGGTACCTATTAGATTTGGCTGGACTAAAAATCCCGACATTCAAAATTCCAGTCTTCACCAAGGTTCAAAACCAGGACCCGAGGTTCGGAAGCCAAGCGTTTAACCACTCAACCACCGCACCCCCAAGTTCCTACTTAAATAAAGATGACCGCATCCTAGACTCTAACCTGAGGGCGACAGGAGAGCAGATTCTCAAATGATCTGTACGCTGTATGTTAGGTTCAGATGATGTCAAGAAGCAGGAGTGATAGCTGAAGCCTGAGCTTCCGATTTTCACCTGAAATATCTGTGGATTACTACAAGGTCTAATGTAGTGACATGTTTTGGGCGTCCAGGACTCTGTATTAAGTCTGACACGCTTCTAGTATGTTCACCTGCGACCACCCAAGTAAGATAATATAATTATATACCCCCAGACACGCCTTTCCCAAGTTATTGGTTGTTGGGACATGAGAGACATTTGCCGGTTACAGGAAGTCTTTCTGAAAATGAAGCGGAAGTGAGCCAGTAAAGAACGATGCTTGGTTTGTAGTGAAAAAATGTAGGTGGGATAAATTGGAGTTGAACTTTGATGAGAAATTTAGCTGGAGATGAATGTTGCTAGCGTGGGTTGAATAAAGTCCTATAATGAATGGGGCTTAGCGTGAATTGAATGAATATGAATCTTATGTTGTTATTTTTTTAAAATAGATTTAGAGAACCTCCAATAGCATGGAGATTTTGACTCATTTCACTTGTTGTTTACGTTGATCTTTATGGAACACTCAAAAAGAAATCGTTTTCAAGTCCCTAGGAAATGATGACTTGAGCTAAGAGATTCTACAACATGCTCAAACTTGTTTTTCCCTGCCGAAACTAGACACGGAACTATGTAAGCATCGAACTTTCAGTTTTGAAATGTGATGGTTTTATAAATAGTATGACGATGAAATGTCTTTTTTTCAAAGGTTTGAAAATTTGTTGGTTAAGTATTTATTTGCTGATTTTGAAAAAAAATTAAACAAATAACCTCATAGTTTTAAAATAATTATTAAAAAAAAAAAAACAACTAAAAAACATTTCCTTTTAAAAAGTTACAAGAACATTGCAGGGTTATGTAAATTCAAGCATAAAAATAAATATTAAGATATACAAAAAAAATAATTTTTCTTTAACATTGATCCATTGCAGAGTTTCATACATGGCGGGTAACCTATAAATAGCCAGCTTTTGGTTGTATTCTGTGTACACAAAAATAATGGAAGTGCTGATACGCTAGGTAATTTAACAAACAAACAAAAAAAGACTAATTTCAGTGCAATTTTTAGTACTGCAGAATTAAATCTTTTAAGCTCTTACATTTCTTAGCGGCCCCCGAAAGGGGAAAAGACGCTATTGGTTTTGTGTGAAATGTCTGTCCGTCCGTCCCGTTTAGATCTCGTGAACTAGAAAAGATGGTGAAAATCCGACATCATAATATTTTAGTCCATTCAAAGTTCTGATGCAACGGCTACTTTTTTTTCTGAAAGCGAAAAATCTAATTTCTTAAATCACTTATGCAAGCAGTTTTTTCATAAAAATACACACCACATTTACAACTAGTCACTATTAATAGTAGCAAAAACTGGAGGCACTTTAGTAGGGGGAGACTACTGTCAGATATATATTTAACATCTTTATGCAAACGGTTTTTAATTTTTTGTCAAATATTTTTTTTTGACACTTGCATTGCTCAATTAAATAAGTTCTGTCATACTAACTGCTATATTTAAAAGAGAAAAAAATCTATTTAGTATGCATATAATTTGGACAAAATTTAAAACAACAATTAATAAGTAACTTTTGATATTATCGCGTGAACTGCAGTGTAGGTATTCTCACACAAAACACTTATCGAAAGTAAAAACAGGCAAGGTGTACATTAACTTTACATTCACTTTCACCTATCTTTTGGTTTGCTGGACCGCTGGGACACCACACAAGATCTGTCAACATTCTTTCTCCATTCTTCTCTGTCATTGTTCTTTGATCGAATTTAATTATGATATCGTTTCTGAAAATAGTGATACCTGATTTTTTACATGCCTGGGTGGACCAGTCTCTGTAACCCTGTTAATTTTTGTAAGTTGGCAATTTTAAAGTTCAATTTAGCATTTATGACACCATTGTTTGTATCGTGAGCATTCATGACACCATTGTTTGTATCGTGAGCATTAATGACACCATTGTTTGTATCGTAAGCATTCATGACACCATTGTTTGTATCGTGAGCATTCATGACACCATTGTTTGTATCGTGAGCATTCATGACACCATTGTTTGTATCGTGAGCATTCATGACACCATTGTTTGTATCGTGAGCATTCATGACACCATTGTTTGTATCGTGAGCATTCATGACACCATTGTTTGTATCGTGAGCATTCATGACACCATTGTTTGTATCGTGAGCATTCATGACACCATTGTTTGTATCGTGAGCATTCATGACACCATTGTTTGTATCGTGAGCATTCATGACACCATTGTTTGTATCGTGAGCATTCATGACACCATTGTTTGTATCGTGAGCATTCATGACACCATTGTTTGTATCGTCGTGAGCATTCGTTTTCGTATAATTGTTTACATTTTAAAACTGGTTAGTTAATCAATGTTTAATGACTTACTGACCTATTGAACCCTCTAGGTAATGACGTCTTTTAGCTTGAATCAATGTAGAATTATATCTTTTTTTACACATGTTATTTCCTGTAAGACAATATTATCATTTTATATGCTAATGATTCTATAATTGGTAGTGCCACCAGGAGGTTAAGATGTCACGGCAGTAATCGCCATCCATTATCTTTCATCCACTTTTTTTTTTTACAAACGAGAAACTCGCACGAGAATTCTGTTGCACATTTAAATGCATTCAATCCAAACATACAATTAGCGTTTTTGTTTTGATTTGTTTATCTGGGCAAAGAAGGGAGGTAATGGTTTATTTGTATGATCAAATTATTATAATTTTTATTCTTTTCCAGTTTGAACACGATTGTAACAAACCCAAAAAGTCCACGAAGAACATGTTGCAATGAAAGAGCTATATGAAGGGGGATAACTTTCCATGTCGGTTAGTAGCGCTTAGACATTGAAAAAAAAAATGGAGCCAAAGATACGCGTGGTTTCGTCTGACTAGTGACTGCAGTTTCGTCACACATTAACTTTATGTTGAAGTATAGAGAGCAATAGAGATAGGGTTAGGGTTAGATCTGGGATAATGATGGTCAACCACAGCGCCAAAATGTGGTCGCAAAAATGTCTTGCTTCGGTTATCAGGATGTAATGAGTAGAAATGAGCGGGGCGTATTTTCAACATACATTCTTTTTTCTGTTTTATGCTATGTAGTGCAACATGTGTATGACTTTTATACCAAAAATAAGTACTATTTAAATATTACTGTAAAGTCATACGCTATATAAAATATGCTAAAAAGTTACTTGCTTTTAAATTATACTAAACAGTAATATACTGTGAAAATTTCGTCATTTAGGAAGGATGCTACTAAATTTGTGTCTAAAAGTCCACACATTTTAAAATTATATCAGACAGAGTCAGTGCTATGAATAAAACAGAAGCAACAGCAATGTTTATAAATATATATAATAGACTGTCCTAATGTTCAAGTGTAGGAAGCGCTCTACTGCGTTTTAGAACTAAAAACTGATGAATGACATACGACCTAGGCTATCTGACTATGAACATAAAATTACTCTCCATGTCAATGTATATGTCCTATACAAAACAGAAACACAGTTAAAGTCTCTACATTTTTAATATTTTGATCGTAAGTTGAGAAACGTTAAACAAGAAACTGATCAAAAAATTAATTTGTTAGTTTGTAAAAAAAAATCTTCAGCATGTTTTGAATGTACCTTTAGAGTTGAAGATAATTTATTTCCTAGATCAAACCTCTCGCAGGACGAGAGGGGGTTGGCAGCGGGCAGGGTATGAACCCAGGACCAGTGACAAGTCCGAACGACAGTCCAGGGTGCATACCGCACGACCAAGCAACACATTGAAAGTGACGGACTGACTGGTAAACAAAAAAAAATGTTTCAAATCTTGAAATCTCACCCTGCTGGGAGTTTCTCTTGAAGGAGTGCATGACATTTGACTGTGTACAGTTCACCAAACATTGGTCAGAGAAGGAGCAAGCTTACTGTGTGGTTCTTTGTTAAACAATGGCGTCAGGGAGTGCCCATCATTGCATAATAATTTGTAGATAGGGAAACGTACAGTTGTTTGTATGTAATTAGATATCCAGAATAATGATTTATTATTAATATTGGGTGGGGGTGAGTCCAACCAGATCTAATGGGTACCTGATATAGGTCGTCGATCTTTGTAATGATCACATGACACCAGTTATAACCGTCGGTCAAAGCAACAGATGACCTTTACGTCATCTGCCTTGTAAATCTAGACCGCAATGTCTGAAAGGGGTAAAGTAAAGTAAAGGTCCCGTTTCAAACCTTGCGGTCTATACGGCAGATGATGTTAAGGTCATCTGCTTCTTTGACCAACGGTTAACGAGAAGGGTTTCATGGGCCAGCACAACGACCAACTAAAGTCAAGTACCTATTAAAGCTGGGTGGACTCAGGAGCGTCCTAAAAATCTCGAAATTCAAAATCCCAGTCTTCGCCGAGATTCGAAAACAGGACCCCAGATTAACAACTAAGCATCCTAGCCCCCCAGAATGGGGTACCGTACTTATTTAAAATTATTATTGATATTATAGAACCAAATGTATCCATTTTCGTGAAGGATCAAAGTT
The DNA here is from genome assembly GCA_036873155.1 of Biomphalaria sudanica. Lineage (NCBI taxonomy): Eukaryota > Metazoa > Mollusca > Gastropoda > Planorbidae > Biomphalaria > Biomphalaria sudanica. Next base: position 1,243 of record JAZGLO010003310.1, on the reverse strand, counting down.
TATCTTATGATCATAATTATCTGGTGCAAAGGCCATTGAAAATACGACACCTACAAGTTAGATATAGACACAGTGAGGATCGTATAGTCTCACAGATCGATATGTGTATGAGAAGAGTGCCCAGCTTAGTGGCAGAGTTGTGACAAGTGACAGCTCTATGCTTGACATTTTCTTTGCATCAATGATGAATGCCATTCAGTAAATGTGTTATAGTAACACGCTGTTTAAGGTGCGTCACCTCCAGACTGAACTGTGTTTGAACCAATGGTTTCTTTTAGTGAATAAAAGCCGTAAATGATAAATATAGATAAATATGATTTGTGTACATACTACAACACATTTTCTGAAAAACGTTTGGCATTTTCCAACCATTCTTTTGTCACCGCATTCTCATAGCATACGTTTTACATTACAAGTTAAGTTTTGAACTCTGTTTTTTATTGTAATTTTAGAACTATTCGAAAACGGATGAAATCTTTAAGTCGATTTAATGACACTAGCAAGCTCCGACAGACCAACGCCGTTTGGTAGTCTATTAGGCCCTATGGTTCGTGATCTTAAAGAACCTTTGGCTAAAGAGACTAACCAAACGAGATTTTTGTTGAACACGCTACTGCTGGGATAGCTTCATGACTCACCAAATCTGAAGATGTAGATTCATTAGAGTCACGTGAGTGAGTGAATGTAGAAACGTTCACACCATTCGCTGCGTAAACAAAATCATCCACTGGTTATCAAGTTTGGACGTTCATACAATTATGTTTCTATGTTGAGAGAATTCGTTTTAGTTTGAGTTTCTTTTTTTTTTTCTGAGTACTTTGAAATGTGAAACTGAGCCAAATAAATAAATAAGCAACTAACACTAAAAACAAGCACAATGTAAAACATACTTTAACAGGGGAAAATTCCAAAGAATATATAAGGGGAATAAATCCACATATACAGCCACCTAACAATATTGTAAGATTTATTTCCCTTTTCGATATCAAACGAAATGTATTAATTACCATTATTTAATAACCAAATTGTTTTTTTTTTAAATTCTTTCATGTTCTGAATAATTGTGAGTATTTACAACGTAATCATAGAATGAAAAGTGAGAGTAATGACGTGTTTAAAATGTGTACTAGGCAGACAGAGTGACGTTGATCTAACGTTGATTACACAAATCTAACCGAATAAATAGACAGAATATTAAGAGTTCAGACTATCTAGTGTAAACATATTAAATCACTCCTACTCC
>JAZGLO010003309.1:0-22618 GCA_036873155.1 Biomphalaria sudanica | reverse complement strand
GATACACACATAAATGTGGTCAAATAGAGAATGTATAAAGAGAAAGATACACATATAAATGTGGTCAAATAGAGAATGTATAAAGAGAAAGATACACATATGAATGTGGTCAAATAGAGAATGTATAAAGAGAAAGATACACATATAAATGTGGTCAAATAGAGAATGTATAAAGAGAAAGATACACATATAAATGTGGTCAAATAGAGAATGTATAAAGAGAAAGATTGCTTGTTCTTCCCTCCCCATTTTTTTATCTGTGCTCTCTGTCACCGCGAAAGTTACAGGGGGTAACTCTAGTCTTACTTGCAGAAATAAAAGAGTTATTTTTCCATGACATTTTCGTGGTGTCCTGCATGGTTGGGCCACGAAGAGAAGTATATATATATAAACATACATATATATATAGAGAGAGATCTACATCGTATCTCATTCCTCCAAATTGACTGAAGTTACATCTCCTATCAACTAATTCGTTGCTTATATCACTTGTATCTGTGTAATGCACTATCTCCATTCTCTCCAATTTCGATTCATCTAGATTGTCTCCCTTGTAATTCAGTGCTGCTACATAAAATCCTCTTCTTTCTAATTCATCAAATTCGGGTCTCTTTCAAATAGAATTTCGCTGCTTCGAACGGAGCGGGGGACGTATTCCTTGGACATCCTCCACAAATCCCCCCCCCACACACACAACACTAACGACCATCTTTGCCACAGTTTCGGTTAGGACTGCATGTCCTTGAAGTATCAACTACTTTCAGTCCCAGACACCTCCAGACATAGCGTCTCGCACTCGGTGACTTAAACGAAAACAAATTGGTTGTCATGGTTGGTACAGCGTGGTGGGGACCATTTGTTTCCAGCCGTTACTCACACAACGTCAGCTGTTCTTGTTATACACACAACGTGCGCTCCTCACATGTTAGTTTCAAACTGCTTGTAAGAGTTAGAGTATAAATAAAACCCTAAGAACGTTATCAAATTGACTATCAACTTGTTTTTGAGTTAAATACCTTAGAGGAGTTGATTTTTTTTTCCTGACAGGTTGATCTAGGTTTTTTACCCATCTCCATGAACTGGTTGAGATTTGTGTTTTTCTAGAGATTGTTTCTAAGCAATTATTTCAAACACAACCTCTGTCAGGTGAAAGCAGCTTAAATGATGGATTGATAAAGTCTTTGTATGTTTGATAGGGTTTTTTTAGTGACAAAATTTTTACTTACTGTGGATTTTAAAAAAAAGTTTAGCACTATGTATTCATTGACTCACTTATGAATCTTGATTTAAACAATTTGATGTAATAATATAGTTTGAACGAAAGAATGTCAAGTAGCACTGGGCATAATTAAAACTTTCTTTTCTGGGGCGCCGATTTTAAAACTACCTAATAATACTAAGGAATTTATTTTGGCAACAGATGCATCAGCCATTGCAATAGGAGGCTGTCTAATGCAAAAAAAATGGAATAGTGTCCCACATTCTGTTGTATACGTGAGTAGAAAACTGACAGCCGCAGAGTTGAAATATGCCACCATTGAAAAGGAAGGACTAGCCATTGTATGGTGTATAACAAAATTAAGGTTCTACCTAATGGGAGCTAACTTTGAACTATGGACTGATCACGCTCCCTTAGCCTTCATTAATACAAATAAATTAGGGAACAACAGAATAGCCAGATGGGCATTGCAACTTATGGATTATAACTTTGAGGCCAGGACAATACCGGGAAAAGACAATGTGATAACAGACACATTTTCACGATCTAGGTGCTACGGCGTTTTATGTGTAGGCCTATGTCACTGGACTAAAGAAACTGTATGATATACTGGGCTCGACAAAATGAATTCATGTGTCTTTAACTGTTGATAACTCTGATCGATTGCAGCTTGAACTTTGGAACAATCGTACTTGTTTTTTTAATTCATTCCTTTGCGTTTCATGCAAACTATAACATTTGGTGGAATAAAACAGTGTAGAAAATTAGAACATTACATTTCGTGAAAATACGAAATATAAATCACTAATTATAAAGCAAGTTGTATGATTAAATAGTAAAGTGGGCTTAATTTGAATCCATCGAATATTTTTTTTAAAAATCCATTCGTATAGCGCAACTTTCATCCTTATACATGTTCAGTGCGCTGTAAGCTACTCCAATATGTTGAGTGAATTTTTGGGGGAGCGGTACGTATCTCGTATATTTCCGAGGCCTATTTAGGTGATCAGTTAATGCTGTGCAGCTTTCAAGAGAGCTTTATTTCAAATCCTTATTTCAAAAGAGTTAGGATAGTCTTATTATTGATGACGCATTGTCATTTAATTTTTCTTTCCATTTAACAATTTTCAAATGCGTGAAATGGTCTGATATACCAAGTGTTAGTAGTAAATAAAAATTAATTAATTAATGTTAATAGATTTTAGTTACAAATAGAAAAAGGGAAATAAGTATTACAGTATTTAATGATGCGACTGTTAATATAGCTTCATTCCCTTAGGCTATATAAACTATGTTGTTGTTTTTTAAAAGGTTTTTGTTTAGTTTGCTAGGCCTGCTCATTATTATTTATAAGACTTTTCTTCGAGTCTGAAGACTAACTACATTATTTCACGTGGCTATGCAGTGTGGTTAGTCTATATTACATCCAAACTTTCATTAAGACAATGCTACATTTCAAATACGACATAATATTTTCTGTTTCAGAAGTTGTGCACTTTAGATTTACTGACAGTGAATGGCAGTTGATTTGATCTTACATTAACACGTGCAATGAAGATGTCAAAGCACGTGAGTCAGTGCGACCGCAGAAAAAGTTTCGGTGTGAGTACGTTTATGTTTACTCGCATGAAAATCCCTCTCCTCTTTTTCCCCAGTTCATCACCCCTCCTCCTCCTCCAAGGCGATCTTAACATTTTAGGAATTTTTTAATGAGGCAAATGATATAAAAAAAGAGAGGCGAACAGAAAGACACAAAAATAGAATTTATTTCCCTTTAGGTCAAAGGAAACGGAAGTAATCAAGGGTGGCGCTAATGCCAACCACCCATGACGAGCAGACGTGTCCAACAGAAGTAGTTTTTAAAATAGTTTTCTATAACCACAGGTTTGAGATTTGTTTCAGTTAACACTGAACAAAATGACTTAATATTCGCCAGGTGGTTCACAAGCTTAAAATACCACTGTGCATACGTGAACAGTTTTTTTTTAAAGAACATTTCCCGTGTCTGGATTTGTCTGTAAGCCCAGAGAGGTGTCAAGTCTTATCCTCCAAGATAAAGCAAATTTTCTACATTTGTTTTTTGTTTGTTTGTTTGTTGGTTTGGACATGAATGGAGGGAGACGCTAGCTAAGTCACACCTGGATGACTTTTGTAGGTAATTATCTCAGCGGGAAAACAAACATGGCCTTAGTGATCAGCTATAGCGTGATGGCTACATCTCCAGCAGGCTGCTGCTATGTCTGAGGTAACATCTTCCTGAACAGTCTGGGCCTACTAGTGAGGAGATCTAAGTTTTATGACCTTCTCCTCCTCTAATGAAAGACGCAAAGTTCCTTTCACCCGTAAAGTATAAGAACAAAAGTGTGACATATTTGAATGTGAAACAATAGAGTTATGTAGCAGCCTCTAAACCATGCTCATACACCCTAGATGTCAAGCAAGGGGACGATTTATTAAAATAATCATAATGATATTCCTTTATTTGCAAGTACCGGTTACAATATTCTCCTAGATGTTTTGAACCAAATTACTTTTGTCAGCGACATATTTACCTATTCGGAAACAAAAATTGCCCTCATATCTAAAACAAAATTTACGCTTTTATTGGAACTCCACATCAGTATAAAAAAAAAAAAAGATTTATACATTTTCCAACATCATAAACGTATAAAATGAGGTCAATTTTAAAGTTGTATGTACATGTTTTGGATGCTAATAAGAATTGTATAGTTTCAATGTGTACTAGCTGGGCACATAGATATGAAAATAGTAAATGGAAAAAAAAAACTCTATTATAATGTTATGGTTATTTAGATTAGATTTCTAAAAAAAACAACCACAAAAACAATAACAACAACAACAAAACAACATAAAGATAAGTTGTAAACTGTTCAGTTTATACCAGAAAACAATTGTAAAGAACAATTTAGACCGAAGCAAAAGTTCATGTTTCAATTATTTTTGTTGTCTAAAAATGGACATTTAATATTCAATTTAAGGTAACAGTATTTCTTAGAGCGAAGTTTTATATTTTTTTATGGCTATGCAAATAATGTCTCTATTTGTTCCCTGGACATTTCTAGCTACACAATTTGTTGCCTTCAGCAATCTATCTTGAGCTTTATTTTTGTTTAAAGATGACGAAGCCGTTGGTAAAGTGCATTCAGACTCAAGAATATATTGTGATATTTCATTAGAGTAATGTTGATTCAAACCTACACTTAGATCGATAAATGTTTAGTAAGAAAGTCTTTTTAATTTTTAATTGTCTCGTAAAACATTTTTATGCATTTTTTTTTCTTGTTTATGATTTGTATTTAGTGAGCCATAAAGTAGTAAATCTAATAGTAGTCAGACCTTTAGGTTGTTTGTTTTTTATACCATTGCCACTGGGTTTAAATTTATTACTGTAAGACAAAATCTAATATATACTATGTACTGGGGGGTGGGGATGGGGGCTCGTCGGCTGAGTGGGCTGAAGGGGGAGCTTTACCTTATTACGTATACTATGCATTGTTTTGAACTTACCTTTATATATCTATATCTATATCTATCTATCTATCTATCTATCTATCTATCTATCTATCTATCTATCTATCTATCTATCTATCTATCTATCTATCTATCTATATGTATATGTAGGTCACAGCTGGGACTGCGCAGCCACGGGAAATACTGCATTCCTCACTGATCTTCGGACTCGAAGACTAGCCTTATATGTATGTATTATGTATGTCTGTATAAGAGACATAGAGAGAAAGAGAGAGCGAGAGAGGAAAACAGGAGAAAAAAGAAGAAAATAAGAATATTTTAAAATAGTCAAATACTTACCAGTTGTTGCTGGAAGCATTATAGTCCAGATAATACTGATACACACTATGGAATCTAAGTTGAATGGTCTTTGGACAAAACGCAATAACCTTGACCTCGTCCACGGTCCAGCTCGCCTTCGATGACGTGTACAAAAGTACCATTTGAAACGACCCATAGTCACATTTCAATGTCTCTGGTGCCGCTGGTCAATACTGGCCATCATTGTCTAGCGTCCAGGTTATTTATTATATTTGAATGTCTCCTCGTTTAATAACACCGTAATCCTTTTCATTGATTGAGTTTGATCACGGTGACCGGTCAGGCGTGAAACTGAATGAACCCCGAGCACACGCTCACACACACCCAGGGTAGGAATCAGCCACTGTACCCTTGTTTGACGCAGGTGTGAATAATTTAGTTTGGCGTAGGCATAGCATTCTCCCTTGGCACCTGCGAGTCCATGCCATTAGAGTTGAAGGTCCAACAAGAGTTCAATGAACACATTGTGAATCTGATGGGAAGTAATCCTGCTTGATGGGATGTGACGCTAAATAATAGTTTCGAAAGCTGTTATGTAGTGGTGGCCAAAATATGTTGTTTTTGTTTTTTCTTTTCTAGAAAGAGGCATTTATTTTTGTGGTTTATGAATACGGGCGATAACTGATAAATCATGACTGCTGCTAAATATAAAGTTGTCGAGTAGGGGATGCAACCTACTTCCAAAGATTTTAATGTTCAATCTGAAAAGAGACAAGAAACGAAAACGAATGAATAAAATATAAAAAGTAGGAGGAATACATCGCCATCGCGTGGACATCGCGTGTCTGTCGACCATTATTGTCAGGAAAAGGGAAATATCATGGGGCATGTTCTCACTTGTCAGTTTTTTAGAATCGGTCATGGCGAATGTCAGGAGAGCTGACAGATGGGTCATGGCAGATGTCATGTCAGAAATGATGACATATTAGAAGCGACCAGACTAGTCACCAGACAAATGTATTTTTTTTTATAAGCTCAGGTATTTTTTTTTCTTCTTTTTTTTTAATAAGCTCAGGTATTCTAGCAAAAAGTTGTTTTGACAATTAAGACACAATTACGATCTGATTTTATTTGTCTGGACACGGGATTTCATTGGAAATTGGAAGTTTATTAACAGTGGCATATGGTGCGTTTGTTCCAGAAGGTTAAATATCATTTTTTTAAAAAGTATTTCACCAACATGAGGTTTCTCATTTCGTTTTTTTTTTCTTTTTATCCTACCCCCCCCCTTTTCTCTCTCTCCCCCCCCCCCTCTCTCTCTCTCTTTACGCACTTATGATTTTGTTTGTTTATGTGTATTTAAAAAAAAAAAGAAACCTTTTTGTTTTATTTGGCTATTAGTATTTTTTTTATGATTAAGAGTTAGTGCTTATTTAGAGTTTATAGGATACTAGTGCTTATTTTGAATTAATTAACTGGTAAGGTTAATTCGGAGTTGATAAGCTACTAATGGTTATCTAGAGTTAATAGTTGATGCATAATTTAGGTTGATTTGTTTGTTAGAGTTTATTAAGGTATCATTGAAAACCATCGAATCTAGAACTGATTATAATTTCCCTCTATGTATTCAGTATAAGTGAACACAATCAACTTTGGTTAATATATTCAATACAAAATCTTGTTTTCTTCTAACAAGCATTGGGCGTTAAGTTTCCACATAGCAATGTCCACCTCTCAAACAAAGCAGGTTTTTTATTCGCGCTGGTGACAAGGGAATGGATTTCACTAGTCTCTAGCGTAAAACAAAATTAAATTTTAATATTTCTCATATTATGCTAATCTTAGAGTCCGAAGTATTAATGATGAGTGCTGTATTTCTTAGTTCATATTTTGCCACATTTAACGCCAACCTAACCATTGTCCACCGGTGGTCGATTTAGATTCTCTGTTCACTGTTTACGCCTGTCCTCGGCAGCTCATTTTCGTTTTATACAGTCTATTTTATTTAAAGTGGACAAGAACAATTTAGTCAGATATTTAACATCTAAAAAAATTGGACTCTCTTAAATAGTGTTGAAATGAATATAAAAAATAATAAATAACTGCATAGACAAATCGATTTGAACTGAGAGGTAAACAATTTTGATGTTTGATATTAGGATATTTGATATAGTGTGAAATATGTTTTGTTTTTTTCTTTTTTTGAAATGACAATAAAATTGAGTGTTTTTCTAAAACAAGATGAACTACGCCCATGATCACCGACTGCTCGATCGTTTTACTTTTCGATGAAAATAGATTTTGACCAGAAGTAATAAAGGTGAAATCCAATTGAAACACAGTTTATTGTTAATGAACTACAGAGCAGACTGGTTAGAAAGGCCAACGCATAGACACGTTTAACACAATACATCAAATATGGATTACCGTTCCTTTCAATGTTACCTTGTACTACACGAATAGTAACGATAACTCTACATATCTCTTTTTGATTACAGACTGGTAAGAGAACAACTGAAGACAACAACAAAAAGAAAATGCTGATAAAGACAACTCAACATACAGCTCAACTAACACATCGCAAACAGTTGTACCCTCTTCAGCACTCGCGTCGGATAGCTTCCCCTTGACTTCCTGCGACTCTATTTTTAGCCAGGCTAAACACACAACTTATCTGCCATCTTACTTTCCGGCCAACAAACATATCGGGGTTGTTTGCTTAAACTGACGAATCCAAGATTAACTAACCAGCGGCTAGTATTTCAGTGCTCTTATGTAACAATAAAAATGACGGTACCACGACATCGGCAGTAACAAACTGATTAACTACAGTATGCTTCATATTGTGGTCTGCATTAAGTTCCATTGGCAGAAATAGGATAAAACAGAAATATAACGTGTATTCTTTTTTATGAATGGCATTATAAAAGACATTATGTGGGACATCTAAGCGGAACAAGATGACCTAGGATAGCCTAGGATAGTATATTATGGAGATCTATTGTTTGCAGCCCATACAACAATGGGCTGACGGACTGTATGTAAATAAGTTATACTGCATACATAAATTATATGGCGTACATTGTCTACACGCAAATCTCTTAAACTTAACAATGACTTTTAGCGTACGTATTTCAGGTAATGTAACAAGAGTTTTGGTAGCGTTACTTCTCTAATTTATCTTTATTATGCCACTAGTTGTTTTCATTCTTATTTATAACATTACAACATTTAGATCCTAACAACATTCCATCTTGATTGCAAACTTTATCAAATAACAAAATTGAGTGTTATTTGAGTTACTTGGAGTTGGATATTATTACTGGTATCTGATACCTGATGGAAACAAAGGTTACACAGTGAGTACATGAAATGACTAACGGCAGACACAAGCAATACATTCAGTGGCTACTATATCTGCAGTATGCGTCAGCTGTGGTGGTAGTGACATAAGAGAAGCTTCGCTAACCCAGTTCAAATCCTGTCTCTCATAAAAAGTTGTCTACATGTGGGCACCTCCATTCCATGAGCTGAATCCTCGGCTAAACCTTCTCCCATATATCGTGGGCGTAGCCAGGGGTAAGAGGTTCGCAGTTTAAACCCCCTTCTCCGAAATGAACCCCTCACGCAGAGGTGGGGTGGAATTTTTGACTGTTTTTCCCCTTTAATTTTAAAGCATCACTTTCCCGTGCAGCCAAGCGAGGTTTTAAGTTTACCTCCCCTGCTTCTTCTATAAAACATACAATAAGGGCGTGTGTCTACTGCATTTCCAGTGACTCTCGGAATAACCTTTTCTAGGGTGCAAAAAAAAAAGAATGAAGGGTTGGAATGAAAAAAGAATTCATTGCGTATACGCACACAAACACACACACACAAATAAGGGTGGCGAGAAAAAATATCACTCCCCCCAAACCCTTCCCGAAATAAAATCCTGGCTACCCCCATGCCATAGATAAATGCTTGAACGAGACTTACTACTACCAATACCTGACTACAAAGAAAACACTTTCTAGTCATTTCATGCTACACTGTCTCTTCAACTTGAAAAAAAAAATTATATAAATTGTATAAAGTTTCCATTTCTAATTTATATGTAATCATATTATCTAGCAACACTATTTGCAGTTCTTTTATTTATATTTTAATTAAGCAATTTTTTTATTGTGATTAAATCTTTTGCCATTTATGACAAAGAAAACTCTCTTTGTGTGTGTGTGTAACCTGCACGCGCTAAGCCAAAACAAAAATGGATGACAACAACAGAGCCACACATTAAATAACAACAATTCGTTGCATTCCAAATGACCTAGTCGTTTATATTGCATGGGATCGTGCGGGCTAAAAAATTAATTGCTGAAAGCATGCTTTTAAATAAGTAATAGGCGTAGAAATATGTTGGGAATCACACTGGATAGCACCGAGACACAGAGACTATCAAAATTCCCAGGAGCAGCTCGGCCAGACATTCCTGGCGTGCAGTATGCAGCATAAAAAAATGGTTTTGACTACAAGGGGACGTAATTTGGTGCCAGGAACAAATAAAGCGGTGTTCGTCTTTCACTATTTGCCAGTTGAGCGTAAAGAGTTAAGGAACTTGAATTCAATACGTTTTATAGACATAATTCATTTTCATCGAATTATTTTAGAGCAATGATGCCCAAAATACGGCCCGCGGGACAGATTCGGCTCGCGACGACGGTCTATCCGGACCCTCAAATGTCGGCACAAAGTGTAGAATATCCCCTCCCCCCCCCCCCCAAAGGTAGATATGTATCTTTACCTATGTTAGGGCCCTCAATTTTTCTCTGATAAATTGGCATCAAAACCTTAAACACTTTGATGTAAAATCTACCAGGAAAAGTAAACGGATTTTTACTTTTTTATATAACATTGTAATAAGCCAACATATTTGTTACACAAAGAAAGTATGGCTTTAAAAAAAACATCAATAAATGAAACCAATATAGCGGTGGTCAAGCTAACTCTTAAGTAGAGAATCGAAGCCATTTGTCGACGCGTAATACAGAAAAAGAAACGTAAAATATACATTAATTACTAGATCTACGGGTTTCTCATAAAATTAGTTTGAGGTCGATTTCGTTTCCTTATTGTAACAGTTCGGTAATGTGGCCCGCGACACGAGTTTCGGAAATTAAAGTGGCCCGCTGGACGAATTAGGTTGGGTATCACTGTCTTAGAGGATTTTAAAAAAAATAATTTGAGAGACTCAAATTATGGAACATGTGTAAATCTAGTTGTTCTGGCAGGTCTAGCTTATTACAGACTTATTCATTGACTAAGTCATTGGTTTTCCTGGGTGGTTCGGGTAATTATTTCTAATCAACTCTAACGACAATAGGGAAGAAAGAGCGCTTAGTTTAATTTATCCCAGGATATGGATTAAGAAGAGTGCCTTAGTCTTTGTGTCTTTCTAAGTAATTTAAAAGGCTCTTTGTATGTATGTATATGTAAATACATGTTACGCATTCCATGTTGCTTAATCTATATTTCATTTAAGTTGTCAATTTTCAACCCCCCCATCCCCCAAATAATAAACATTTTCTTCACGTCCTTCTTAGCAAGTTGAGGTCTAGGGGAGTGATGCAAGTGATGTCCGGGAGGGTTTTAAGGATGTAATGACAAAAGAAAAGAAATAGAGCTCACGGCGCCAAGCATTTTCCTGCGCTAAAAGCTTAGACATTCATCCTCATTGAGTATAGAGCACAATTTCTGTAACACTGTACATTATAGTTATAGAAAGCAGAGATCAAGTAAAATAAAAGTAGTAGTATAAATGAGTGAGACGGGCTAAAACGCATGCAAATTACACTTAATAAATGAAATAGCAGTGGCAAATATTATTATGCGAGTGACAAGGGAGACTAATGTAGCGCATGCACTTCTATAATTGCGTGATTATCGTAAGATCATCTTATTGTAAAATAAAAAAGTCTTCCAGTGTTTTTGTTACGCAAAATAATCGTCAACAGTTGCGGAGATTATTCTCTGACAAAAGAATATGAAAATCGAATATCATTTTGAAAGGACTTCTTTAATAAATTTGCGAATCTATATTGTTGCAGATGCTTGTGTGGAAAATAATATTTTTAAAGGTCCAACTTACAAGATTAAAAAGACGTTCTCTTATTTTCAAATATTTTGATTTTTGAAACCGTCATTTTACTTAAACAGACATGAATTTATTACTACAATCACATTTTTTTATCACATGAAAAGTCAATTCATCGTCCTCGCCCCTTCCGTTGTCACGACGTCGCATCCCTTAGCGCCCCCAGTTTGAGAAACGCTGATTTTGTAGACACTGAGGATGAACTACAAGCAAGGTCCTGACAGCAAAAACAATCTAAAGAAAATAAAAACTGAACTATAAATGTCGCAAACTTTTAATGTTAAAGAGCTAACTAAATCAATCTCTTGAATAAATTTAAAAAGACATTCTGAAACACATATTTATATCTGTAGCTATAGATACACTATATTTATATAGCTTAGGTATGCATATCTTGAAAACTCTTTTAACGAAAATAAACTGATTGCCGTTTTAAACATGGCTCTTCATTAAATTACTAATCATCGGATATTGTTAATAGCAACTAACGCCGACTTATTTGAAATAGTACTATCAGTTAACTGCAAAATGTCATTATTGAGAGATTCTGTTCAGCCCAAAGAATCATTATAAATGTACAGCATTTTAGCTATATAGAACTCATCACTCACATCAGCACTATATCTTTGTAGTGTGTTTATCATAAATTAATGGTTTGTATCTTTGTTGGTCAATCTGTATACTCCACTTACAGATTTTGTTTTCACTCTGAGTAAGTCAGTTTACTATCTCTCCGCTACAGGTGGGAGCAAAGGGGCACTACTACGACATTTTGAGTATGGTCTATGGGAAGATGTGCCTGTCGCAAGAAGCATCTGGAATCAACAGGACATCTTGAGACTCTTAACATTATGTACACAGTGTTCTTGTCCAATGTTTACCTGACGATTTTAGGTCACGTGAACCTACTACCTGTGTGGTCATGAGATAATTAATTGTCATTCGTTAGTTATAAAATGGAGGGAACTTATTTTAAAAATCCAATTAGATCTAATCATTCATTATTAATGTCCTAATAGTGTTAGAAGCAATGAGTAAAATCACTCACATTGTCTATTGAAACGTTAAGGACATACACAAAACCTAATACCAGCAAGTTAAGGACATACACAAAACCTAATACCAGCAAGTTAAGCACATACACAAAACCTAATACCAGCGATGTCTTTCGAAATAAAATAAACTACTATTAGATCAAAACATAAAACTCGTGACTTGTATATGCATTTATTTCTTGTTGAAGTAACAATCGTTAAAGAACATTTACATAGAATATTTTGTAACTTATTGAAATTTACAACAATAACTTACTAAACTCGCAACGTCTGACTCAACAAACAAGTTCTCACTCAATTAATTCACAAGCTGTCTTTACAATCGCAAGGTCCCACTAAACTCGCAAAGTCTCACTTAATTCGCAAGGTCTCACACAACACGCAAGCCTTCACTAAGCTCACTAGGTCTTATTAAACATGCAATATCTTACTAAACTCGCAAGGTCTCATTTATGTGGCTCAACTCGCAATGCTAAACCTTTTAAACGCCATTAAAATCGGCAACATAGATATTTGTATTGTTTTATATTATTTAGAATATTGTATTGAAAAGAAACCACGTTTAAAAAAAATGCAGAAAGTGTATACTAAATATATATCTAGTCCATCTCAGATCTGTATATATAAATGATGTCTTTTCTCATTTTCCCACACCCACTATCCAATTCTTTAACTTTGAGGTAGTTTTTTTAAAGAAACAAAACATTCTTAGTGAATTTCCTGCTACGAAATTATTTTTTTTATTTCAACCACTCAGCCTGGAACTAGGATAAAAAAAAAACATCTGACAATGTAAAGTGTTGACTTAAAAGGCAGCTATTAAATCCGCTACATTTGCCAGTAATGTCATTAAGTCTACACCTCAGCCGTAACTGATGTAGTGTGGGGGTTGTTTCCCCGTGACAGAACCTATATGTCATCTTCTAAGGTATGGCTTCACGTGCCGTAAGTTCCTCGACAAGGGATGTGTTTATTTTCTGCATAGAAACATTGAGACATTTGTCATAATTCAACTCACTTGCCGCTCACTTGAGCTAGGAATGATCGTCTAGGGACTAGGCTTTTTTTTTTCAGTGACATCAATGGAATAGTTGAAATTTAAGGACATCAACACTGGGGAAAGAGGAATATTTAGGAAGAGATATTAGCAACAGGAAAAAGTAAAAGAGTAACAAGTTTACATTTGTACAGACGCCACAATGAAATGTGAAACAACAACGACACACAAATGATAGAATCAGTCAAGTGTGTAAACGAAAGTGTTACTTCCTGTTTTCACATCCCACAAGAACTAAAGGTGCGAAAGAGGAGGAGGGGGGGGGATTGAAAAGAACGTAAGATCGTTATCTCCCAACAAGGAGGAACAGTTCTACCTGCCGGCCGACTACCTGCTCACAGGTGGGCAGTGGCACAGTGTCGTTGATAGAAAGTAAAAACCCGCAGTGTGAAAACGAGCCGGGCGTTACAGGTGGGCGATGTTCTGTCTCCTCCAGGGATGTCTGGCATAGTTCCCCTAGTGAATCGAATTAAAAAAAAAACAAGAAATTTGAGCACCGATTCTAGAGGGTTTCTACGTTGATAGTATTGTAGACGATTAGAGTGGGTTTCTACGTTGATAGTATTGTAGAGGTGTTGTTTTTTGTCTTTTAATGTCCGTTTTTAATCATCTTAGAGAAGAACAGATTCTCGAAAAACTTATATCCCTAAGATCTGCTTCACAGTTCCGGATTTCAGTGATGCGATTTCATAAAACTTTCCGACTCCATGCTCTCTCTCTCTCTCTCTCTCTCTCAATCTCTCTCTCAGTCGATTTAAGTTCCTTTGGTCATCTGCGTTTGTTTTTCTACATGAGTCTTTGATCGGTCCACAAAGTTAATCTCCAATTAACCTTTAGATCGCTGCGCAGGAAGCATGATTCCATCGTTAACAGTCCTCCACAGCAACAATAGAGTTTGACTTCATCCACCTCATAGACAGCTAGCTGGGAATGTTTCTTGTGTACATACATACAGACGACAGGGGAAATAACACGTCGGGTTTCTTTAATAATGAGATCACCGCGACCTTGTCGCCTTCCGCCGCTCGCATGATTCAGACTAGTGGTTGAACAGAATCGAAGTCGACAAGGGTAAGCGCATTCATTGTTAATGCATGTCCCTTTCCCGCTTGCAACATTGGCAATGACAATCCTATAGATCTTGCTTGACATCCTTTCTTAATGACAGTAAATGGCAGAACAAAGAACACTTCTGTGGCATGACGACACATGATTTAGAACAACTAGGCTCTTTCCTAGTCACACTACCCTAATAGAAAGACAGCAATAAGGCTAATTTCCTCAGGATAAATCTGTACGCCTTTCTGTAAGGAATGTTTTGTAATTAAAACATACAAAACACCAAAATACTATCATTTATTGCTTACTTTTTACAAAGCTTATATCATTTCACTCTGTCTATCTGTCTGTCAGCTATTTCTCCCTGTCGCATTCTTACCAAGTTGATACTTTATTTATTGTACCTAACAAAACAAGAATCAATAAACAAAAAATACTCAGCTAGTCAAATAATTATTGGTAATTAATTATTTTGTTTGACTTTGAATAAGGGAAATAAATTGTACATTTTTGGAAGATATACTTTGATGGACGGAGTTATTCCGCTTTAGATAAGTTTGTTTTTTATATTTTGCTTTGTTTTTTTTTAACCGAAACAATATCGAAGACCAATAACTGTACTTATGCAATCAACATACTAACTTAGATTATCTTTATTTTTTTTCTCTCTTACTCTCTGAAGGTTTCTCTCACTCTCTCAAAGTCTCTCTCACTCTTACTAATGTAGGACGGATTGTGTAACTGTAACATATTTAAAATTATTTTTCTGTGACAACTTTACTTCTTCTAGCCCCTACAGATATCCCAGAAACCCTTCCTATAAATTTAAATAAAAAGTCACAAACTTGATCTATGAATACGATATTATAACCAATTATAAAACAACATCCTTTCCACAACAGCTTAACCTCTTTCAGTGTCCCTTCCTATTTAAAGTAAGTGTACAAATGTTTGTTTGATCGAATAGAGAGTAGTTGGCAGCACCACTATGCCTGTTGACTTAGTAAAGTACATGCAGACTGTCCACATTGAAGTGATGCCAACTCTTCGCATTACTCGTATTGATTCCAACTCCAAGAATACTTAGAAGAAAAGTTACCAAAAACGCTCCTACAAAACGTATAACTTCAGCTCAAAGAGGATAATTTTGTTTGCTTATGAAAAGTCTTGCCACCCCTATTCTAACTACCCACAATCTACAATCGCAAATAGCGTATCTTTTATAGGCCAAAATAAGATATTGATCGTTCAATCAACTACAAAATGGAGATTTATTTACAAGAAGTAAATGGTATACTTTAGTCGATTGACTAAACGAGACTCAGGGATAGAGAGATGACAGTTTAGAGTAAGATTGCTTAAGATTAGCCCTGATTAGCTTCTGTTTGTATAGTTTGTAAAATACCAAATGATATCTGGTATATTGAAGACTATTGATTTTCATGGTTACAGTCATTGTCTCTATCCCAACATTTTGATTTCATATATTGTTATCCTGCGGCATACACTGATGCAAGGCTCCCTTGCAACTCTCAGCTTCCAGTTTTAAAGTTAACTAATAAATCAAACTCAAAGTGATTGTTAAAAACTTCAAAGCAAAATAAGACACTCCAAGACATAGACTTTAAATTATTCAGAAGATCTATACACAATAGCTGTTATTTTTTTCCAGTTTCTCCTTTTATGTTTAGATAAATCAATACAATGTTGTTGTTTTTTTTGTTATGAAAGAGCTTGATCTAGTTTCCCTTTCTTAAAACAGCTAGAACTATATTTTTCCATAAGTTGCAATGGCTTGTTTAAGCAAGCCTTGTTTTTTGTTCGACTAATTTCGGACGTTAGTTCCACTTTCAGAGCTTATTGTCCGTAGTGCAGATGTTGTTAATGTCATCTGTTTCTTTGGCCAACAGTTAACGAGCAAGGTGTCATTTGGCCAGCACAATGACCAGCTGCCTTTACTTTTCCCCAACTAAACTCAGGTACCTATTAGATTTGGCTGGACTAAAAATCCTGACATTCAAAATTCCAGTCTTCACCAAGGTTCAAAACCAGGACCCGAGGTTCGGAAGCCAAGCGTTTAACCACTCAACCACCGCACCCCCAAGTTCCTACTTAAATAAAGATGACCGCATCCTAGACTCTAACCTGAGGGCGACAGGAGAGCAGATTCTCAAATGATCTGTACGCTGTATGTTAGGTTCAGATGATGTCAAGAAGCAGGAGTGATAGCTGAAGCCTGAGCTTCCGATTTTCACCTGAAATATCTGTGGTTTACTACAAGGTCTAATGTAGTGACATGTTTTGGGCGTCCAAGACTCTGTATTAAGTCTGACACGCTTCTAGTATGTTCACCTGCGACCACCCAAGTAAGATAATATAATTATATACCCCCAGACACGCCTTTCCCAAGTTATTGGTTGTTGGGACATGAGAGACCGGTTACAGGAAGTCTTTCTCAAATTGAAGCGGAAGTGAGCCAGTAAAGAACGATGCTTGGCTTGTAGTGAAAAAATGTAGGTGGGATAAATTGGAGTTGAACTTTGATGAGAAATTTAGCTGGAGATGAATGTTGCTAGCGTGGGTTGAATAAAGTCCTATAATGAATGTTGCTAGCGTGGGTTGAATAAAGTCCTATAATGAATGGGGCTTAGCGTGAATTGAATGAATATGAATCTTATGATGTTATTTTTTTAAAATAGATTTAGAGAACCTCCAATAGCATGGAGATTTTGACTCATTTCACTTGTTGTTTACGTTGATCTTTATGGAACACTCAAAAAGAATTCGTTTTCAAGTCCCTAGGAAATGATGACTTGAGCTAAGAGATTCTACAACATGCTCAAACTTGTTTTTCCCTGCCGAAACTAGACACGGAACTATGTAAGCATCGAACTTTCAGTTTTGAAATGTGATGGTTTTATAAATAGTATGACGATGAAATGTCTTTTTTTCAAAGGCTTGAAAATTTGTTGGTTAAGTATTTATTTGCTGATTTTGAAAAAAAATTAAACAAATAACCTCATAGTTTTAAAATAATTATTTAAAAAAAAAAACAACTAAAAAACATTTCCTTTTAAAAAGTTACAAGAACATTGCAGGGTTATGTAAATTCAAGCATAAAAATAAATATTAAGATGTACAAAAAAAATAATTTTTCTTCAACATTGATCCATTGCAGAGTTTCATACATGGCGGGTAACCTATAAATAGCCAGCTTTTGGTTGTATTCTGTGTACACAAAAATAATGGAAGTGCTGATACGCTAGGTAATTTAACAAACAAACAAAAAAAGACTAATTTCAGTGCAATTTTTAGTACTGCAGAATTAAATCTTTTAAGCTCTTACATTTCTTAGCGGCCCCCGAAAGGGGAAAAGACGCTATTGGTTTTGTGTGAAATGTCTGTCCGTCTGTCCGTCCGTCCCGTTTAGATCTCGTGAACTAGAAAAGATGGTGAAAATCCGACATCATAATATTTTAGTCCATTCAAAGTTCTGATGCAAATTTTTCCTTTTCTAAAAGCGAAAAATCTAATTTCTTAAATCACTTATGCAAGCAGTTTTTTCATAAAAATACAACACATTTACAACTATTAACTATTAATAGTAGCAAAAACTGGAGGCACTTTAGTAGGGGGAGACTACTGTCTGCCATATATTTAACATCTTTATGCAAACGGTTTTTGATTTTTTGTCAAATATTTTTTTTTTACATTTGCATTGCTCAATTAAATAAGTTCTGTCATACTAACTGCTATATTTAAAAGAGAAAAAAATCTATTTAGTATGCATATAATTTGGACAAAATTTAAAACAACAATTAATAAGTAACTTTTGATATTATCGCGTGAACTGCAATGTAGGTATACTCACACAAAACACTTATCGAAAGTAAAAACAGGCAAGGTGTACATTAACTTTACATTCACTTTCACCTATCTTTTGGTTTGCTGGACCGCTGGGGCACCACACAAGATCTGTCAACATTCTTTCTCCATTCTTCTCTGTCATTGTTCTTTGATCGAATTTAATTCTGATATCGTTTCTGAAAATACTGATACCTGCCTTTTTACATGCTTGGGTGGACCAGTCTCTGTAACCCTGTTAATTTTTGTAAGTTGGCAATTTTAAAGTTCAATTTAGCATTTATGACACCATTGTTTGTATCGTGAGCATTCATGACACCATTGTTTGTATCGTGAGCATTCATGACACCATTGTTTGTATCGTGAGCATTCATGACACCATTGTTTGTATCGTGAGCATTCATGACACCATTGTTTGTATCGTGAGCATTCATGACACCATTGTTTGTATCGTGAGCATTCATGACACCATTGTTTGTATCGTGAGCATTCATGACACCATTGTTTGTATCGTGAGCATTCATGACACCATTGTTTGTATCGTGAGCATTCATGACACCATTGTTTGTATCGTGAGCATTCATGACACCATTGTTTGTATCGTGAGCATTCATGACACCATTGTTTGTATCGTGAGCATTCATGACACCATTGTTTGTATCGTGAGCATTCATGACACCATTGTTTGTATCGTGAGCATTCATGACACCATTGTTTGTATCGTGAGCATTCATGACACCATTGTTTGTATCGTGAGCATTCATGACACCATTGTTTGTATCGTGAGCATTCATGACACCATTGTTTGTATCGTGAGCATTCATGACACCATTGTTTGTATCGTGAGCATTCATGACACCATTGTTTGTATCGTGAGCATTCATGACACCATTGTTTGTATCGTGAGCATTCATGACACCATTGTTTGTATCGTGAGCATTCATGACACCATTGTTTGTATCGTGAGCATTCATGACACCATTGTTTGTATCGTGAGCATTCATGACACCATTGTTTGTATCGTCGTGAGCATTCGTTTTCGTATAATTGTTTACATTTTAAAACTGGTTAGTTAATCAATGTTTAATGACTTACTGACCTATTGAAACCTCTAGGTAATGACGTCTTTTAGCTTGAATCAATGTAGAATTATATCTTTTTTTACACATGTTATTTCCTGTAAGACAATATTATCATTTTATATGCTAATGATTCTATAATTGGTAGTGCCACCAGGAGGTTAAGATGTCACGGCAGTAATCGCCATCCATTATCTTTCATCCACTTTTTTTTTTTACAAACGAGAAACTCGCACGAGAATTCTGTTGCACATTTAAATGCATTCAATCCAAACATACAATTAGCGTTTTTGTTTTGATTTGTTTATCTGGGCAAAGAAGGGAGGTAATGGTTTATTTTTATGATCAAATTATTATAATTTTTATTCTTTTCCAGTTTGAACACGATTGTAACAAACCCAAAAAGTCCACGAAGAACATGTTGCAATGAAAGAGCTATATGAAGGGGGATAACTTTCCATGTCGGTTAGTAACGCTTAGACATTGAAAAAAAAAATGGAGCCAAAGATACGAGTGGTTTCGTCTGACTAGTGACTGCAGTTACGTCACACATTAACTTTATGTTGCAGTTTAGAGAGCAATAGAGATAGGGTTAGGGTTAGATCTGGGATAATGATGGTCAACCACAGCGCCAAAATGTGGTCGCAAAAATGTCTTGCTTCGGTTATCAGGATGTAATGAGTAGAAATGAGCGGGGCGTATTTTCAACATACATTCTTTCTTCTCTTTTATGCTATGTAGTGCAACATGTGTATGACTTTTATACCAAAAATAAGTACTATTTAAATATTACTGTAAAGTCATACGCTATATAAAATATGCTAAAAAGTTACTTGCTTTTAAATTATACTAAACAGTAATATACTGTGAAAATTTCGTCATTTAGGAAGGATGCTACTAAATTTGTGTCTAAAAGTCCACACATTTTAAAATTATATCAGACAGAGTCAGTGCTATGAATAAAACAGAAGCAACAGCAATGTTTATAAATATATATAATAGACTGTCCTAATGTTCAAGTGTAGGAAGCGCTCTACTGCGTTTTAGAACTAAAAACTGATGAATGACATACGACCTAGGGTATCTGACTATGAACATAAAATTACTCTCCATGTCAATGTATATGTCCTATACAAAAAAGAAACACAGTTAAAGTCTCTACATTTTTAATATTTTGATCGTAAGTTGAGAAACGTTAAACAAGAAACTGACCAAAAAATTAATTTGTTAGTTTGTAAAAAAAAATCTTCAGCATGTTTTGAATGTACCTTTAGAGTTGAAGATAATTTATTTCCTAGATCAAACCTCTCGCAGGACGAGAGGGGGTTGGCAGCGGGCAGGGTATGAACCCAGGACCAGTGACAAGTCCGAACGACAGTCCAGGGTGCATACCGCACGACCAAGCAACAGATTGAAAGTGACGGACTGACTGGTAAACAAAAAAAATGTTTCAAATCTTGAAATCTCACCCTGCTAGGAGTTTCTCTTGAAGGAGTGCATGACATTTGACTGTGTACAGTTCACCAAACATTGGTCAGAGAAAGAGCAAGCTTACTGTGTGGTTCTTTGTTAAACAATGGCGTCAGGGAGTGCCCATCATTGCATAATACTTTGTAGATAGGGAAACGTACAGTTGTTTGTATGTAATTAGATATCCAGAATAATGATTTATTATTAATATTGGGTGGGGGTGAGTCCAACCAGATCTAATGGGTACCTGATATAGGTCGTCGATCTTTGTAATGACCACATGACACCAGTTATAACCGTCGGTCAAAGCAACAGATGACCTTTACGTCATCTGCCTTGTAAATCTAGACCGCAATGTCTGAAAGGGGTAAAGTAAAGTAAAGGTCCCGTTTCAAACCTTGCGGTCTATACGGCAGATGATGTTAAGGTCATCTGCTTCTTTGACCAACGGTTAACGAGAAGGGTTTCATGGGCCAGCACAACGACCAACTAAAGTCAAGTACCTGGACTAAAGTCAAGTACCTGGACTAAAGTCAAGTACCTGGACTAAAGTCAAGTACCAGGAGCGTCCTAAAAATCTCGAAATTCAAAATCCCAGTCTTCGCCGAGATTCGAAAACAGGACCCCAGGTTAACAACTAAGCATCCTAGCCCCCCAGAATGGGGTACCGTACTTATTTAAAATTATTATTGATATTATAAAACCAAATGTATCCATTTTCGTGAAGGATCAAAGTTTATCTTATGATTATAATTATCTGGTGCAAAGGCCATTGAAAATGCGACACCTACAAGTTAGTTATAGACACAGTGAGGATCGTCTAGTCTCACAGATCGATATGTTTATGAGAAGAGTGCCCAGCTTAGTGGCAGAGTTGTGACAAGTGACAGCTCTATGCTTGACATTTTCTTTGCATCAATGATGAATGCCATTCAGTAAATGTGTTATAGTAACACGCTGTTTAAGGTGCGTCACCTCCAGACTGAACTGTGTTTGAACCAATGGTTTCTTTTAGTGAATAAAAGCCGTAAATGATAAATATAGATAAATATGATTTGTGTACATACTACAACACATTTTCTGAAAAACGTTTGGCATTTTCCAACCATTCTTTTGTCACCGCATTCTCAAAGCATACGTTTTACATTACAAGTTAAGTTTTGAACTCTGTTTTTTATTGTAATTTTAGAACTATTCGAAAACGGATGAAATCTTTAAGTCGATTTAATGACACTAGCAAGCTCCGACAGACCAACGCCGTTTGGTAGTCTATTAGGCCCTATGGTTCGTGATCTTTAAAGAACCTTTGGCTAAAGAGACTAACCAAACGAGATTTTTGTTGAACACGCTACTGCTGGGATAGCTTCATGACTCACCAAATCTGAAGATGTAGATTCATTAGAGTCACGTGAGTGAGTGAATGTAGAAACGTTCACACCATTCGCTGCGTAAAAAAAATCATCCACTGGTTATCAAGTTTGGACGTTCATACAATTATGTTTCTATGTTGAGAGAATTCGTTTTAGTTTGAGTTTCTTTTTTTTTTCTGAGTACTTTGAAATGTGAAACTGAGCCAAATAAATAAATAAGCAACTAACACTAAAAACAAGCACAATGTAAAACATACTTTAACAGGGAAAAATTCCAAAGAATATATAAGGGGAATAAATCCACATATACAGCCACCTAACAATATTGTAAGATTTATTTCCCTTTTCGATATCAAACGAAATGTATTAATTACCATTATTTAATAACCAAATTGTTTTTTTTTTAATTCTTTCATGTTCTGAATAATTGTGAGTATTTACAACGTAATCATAGAATGAAAAGTGAGAGTAATGACGTGTTTAAAATGTGTACTAGGCAGACAGAGTGACGTTGATCTAGGCT
>JAZGLO010003308.1:0-28693 GCA_036873155.1 Biomphalaria sudanica | reverse complement strand
ATCAACGGACAACTATTTTATTGATCTCATCGTGCACTCGTATTTGCTAGGAGTTTGATTTCTATCTTTTTTTTCATTGATTAGAAAGTGGTGAGAATTAAATCTGGACTTGAATGGCTTTTATTATAAAAAAGTTTTATTAACTCACTCCGTCCGTCTGTCTGTCTGTCCGTCTATCTGTCTGTCTGTACGTCTGTCTGCCTGTTTGTCTGTCCGTCTATCTGTCTGTCCGTTTATCTGTCCGTCCGTCCGTCTGTCTACCTGTCTGTCTGTCCGTCCGTCATTCTGTCCGTCTGTCTGTCTGTCTGTCCGTCCGTCTGTCTACCTGTCTGTCTGTCCGTCTGTCTGGTAAACATTTTGTACACATTTGTTCTCCCACTTTCCATACAATTATTCATAGTCGTTGACAAGACATGAATCAATCAACAAACAAAAAAAACAACAAATATTAAGTTAATCTGTAGTGGTAATTAATTAATTAATGTTGTCTTATATAGAAAGTAAGAGTTACATCTTGCAGTATTAAGAGATATATACCCTCTGATAAGCTTGTTTTTTTTTTTAAATTGTAAACAGTTTCCTTGTTGTTGTTTTTTTATGAACTGATCACGAGATCTAAATATTATCTGTTGATATTACACTACCTGACCAGGCTCAAAAGTTTTAGTTAAAAAAAATGTTACAACAAAGAAGACTAATGAGCCACTAGCTAATTACTTTCATCCAACGATTTCAGAACTGAAGCTACATGCTTGCTTGTCTACTCCGTTATTATCGATTGTTCTATGATCGTCCATCGTTGTACATGTACCACGTGACATCAAACCATGTTGTTCCAGCCGATGAGTCGCAAAGTTATTATCTACACCAGCTTCCTAAGAAAAGATAAAGCCCGGTATTAATGTAAGCGGTATCGTGTTCTTTGATACACGAATAATTTTATGTTCGGTTGATGGACATCCCTGCTTGTCTTATGCTTTTATGACCCTCTTTTGTTGGATGCTGAGGTATTTTAGTTGAAAGATGTGTCTGCTAACTTGGCACTCAATGAGGTGCTTAATTAAGCGAACGTAGACGCCTGGTTTTTGATAACGCTCTTATAACTTTAAGGGTTATCTAAAATAATGGAACTCATATACAGGATTTGCTTTTACAACAAAAAAGATGTGGGATGAATCGCGATATTAAACGCAATGATGGATGGGAACCGTTCTCTTTCAAGGAAGAAAGCGCTCTAGTCGTGACGCAAGATCTGAGCATGTCAAGGCTTTTGCGGTATTATTAATGATGGTTTAAACATTCTGTTGGTGTATTGGTGATTGTAACATCTAGGTTTACAACCCCAAAGAACAATTACCATTTTCGACGCAGGATGTCGGGTGAAACAAAACGCATCATTAATTTCCATGCTTCGCCGGTCAAATTGGACTGGTTTAAAATGTATTTGAAGTGACGTGATGCGAATAGCTCATGAATAAATTGGGCCCCAGTAATCTAGTCGTAGCCAGATCTATGCCCACCAAGTGGACAGAGCAAACAAAAGGCTTTACGAAGTGTTGGTCCAACCAGCTTGGAAATCTCAATGTTACTTTGTCGTTTCTCCGCTTGCTTAAAATGTATGTAAACATACAATTTCCAAGTCCTACATGACTGTAACATGACAAATCTATCTGCCATTTTGTAGACTATAGAGGTTATGCCGAAAGAGTCACTATATTATGTTAATATTAAGGTGTATGTCATGTAGCATTTATTGCGAGTCGATGGAAAGTTTGAATCTTGAAAATTCATTGATTAAACGGCTATATGCTATGTGTGTATAGCGGGAATGGAAACTTTGATGTGGTTTAGTTTATTTACACAGACACCTGGCCGACTCATAAAATTGGAGCTTTCATCCAGGAAAACGAAATTCCTTCAATTTCTTTTAAGAATATATTTTTAAGAAATGTTGAGTTAATCTCCATGTAAACATACTTTTGTTTGGCTTTTGTAGCAATTCGTCAGTTTTATTTCGTTATAAAGAGACTTGTAAGCGATTTGTGTTGATGTCTTGGGACATCTCGTGGGATCTATACGTGAATTTGGTAGTGCGAGAAGTCAGGCATTAAAAGCTGTTGAACTTTGGTTTTATACATTTGATTCACAATTTACCTGACCTGCCTTTCGCCATGTAACTTGAGTTTCTGGTATTGCAAGCTATTTAAACTAGTTGATTTACAGGCATCCCCAGGCGTGGGTAGAATGCGTGGCAGAGGAATAAATTACCAGAGGCCCTACTGACATCAGGATCTAAAGGATGGAAATTTTATGAGCCCAAATAAAGTAATTGGGGAATTTATGGGGCCCAGTTCGTTAAAAATCAAAGAGAAAGAGAAAAGAAACCAAGGACCATATTTTCGTTACGTCGTCGAAGGTCTTTATTTGTAGACTCAGTAAATTATCAAAGCACAAAGTCATACTAATCAATAATCAGTTTAGTGAAGTTAGAGCGCCCTGACATGTGAATCCGGGCTTTGGAGTATTGCATGTATACATTATTCCCCACTCAGCATTGGTACCTGACACCCTGAACAAAATGTAATGTACAGTAGTTTTTAAGCATATGAACCTACCGGAGTGAAATTTTAGTCAATAAATCTGGTATTCTCTTAAAATACCAGCATCTAATGCCAAGCATATGCATGTACTATCATGTAGGTATTTCTGGAGTGAGTTCCTGAAAAAAAAAAGTTGATTTAATATTGTATATAGGCCTACATATTAGACATGGTGGCATGGGCAAAGCACTTGGTTTCTGAACCGAGACGTAAGATTGAATCGCAGTGAGGACTTGGATTTAGAACATCGGTATTTAAGGACATCCGACAGAACTTTTTTTTATTAAAATTCAAATGAAGGCTGTTTGAAATTGCAACATGTATGCACCTTTGAAAAATGTAAATATTGAGATTAAATTATTTTAATCTTTTATTTTCATTAATGAGACAATGACTACGTTTCGAATTAAAATTTCTTCTATAATTTTGACAATTGCGGTGATTTTATAAATGATTCAAATAATTTAGCCTGGGAATAGTTCTAGAAGATCTTAAAGAACGTGACATAGGGTCACAGAGGACCGTTAGATGCTAACAGGCACCAGACGAAGTGGGGCGCCAATAAGTCGTGAAGACAACACAATTTTCTGGAAATTTTCATTTTTTTAAAAATTGAGTTCAGAAAATCAGGACGGTCTAAATTCTTCCAAGTGAGGGCACCAGTGTTCAGTTGAGCAGGAAAACATTTGGTCCTGGAGCCTACAGCAATCCGCAAGCCCTCGGGATAAGGAGGTGTTGGAAGTCCAGAAAAACATATTTTTAATTAATAACTATTTCAACATAGGGCCAGTTTTTGTTTTCTGATTAGTCAGCTTTGCTGGATACAAACCGCTGTGTTTATTTACAGTGTCAATGTAGGTACACAAATATCGAGCTCTCAGTCTAAACATCTTTTATACTAGACAAATCTGATTGTAAATTAGAACTCAGTGAACAGAGTATGAGTGAAAATATTAAAACAGTGTTCAATAAAATAATTGAATAGGCAATAAGAAAACTATATTAAAATGTTATTGCTAAGTCTAGATCTACAGACTATGTTTTTTTTTGGTGTTTAGAATATTGTAAGTTCCTTTTTTTCTGTGTGGTGTTCAAATTTTAAAGCCTTCGCTAATCAAATTGTGCAGAGCACACCCCACACACAAGCACATACTCAAGAGTGCTCACAACAGAGACAGTATTTTTTTTTTTACGACGAAAAACTATTTTATTGGCAAAGTAGTGATAAATTCATATTTGACTATTAATATTATTTAATTAATAAACTGACAATTCATGAATGACTATTAATGAAGTAAAAAACAACATTGTTATCAAGGTTTACAAACAAAATTAGGACATATCACACAATGAGAAGTGTCTAGAACAAGATCGAGTCACAAAGCTGTTTTTTTTTTTTTAAAAAGACTATCACTACGTCTAGACAATTTTAGGGTCAACTTTCTAAAATCAGAACAAGACTATCACTACGTCTAGGCAATTTTAGGGTCAACTTTCTAAAATCAGAACAAGACTATCACTACGTCTAGCCAATTTTAGGGTCAACTTTCTAAAATCAGAACAAGACTATCACTACGTCTAGCCAATTTTAGGGTCAACTTTCTAAAATCAGGACAAGATTATCACTACGTCTAGCCAATTTTAGGGTCAACTTTCTAACATCAGAACAAGACTATCACTACGTCTAGCCAATGTTAGCGTCAACTTTCTAACATCAGAACAAGACTATCACTACGTCTAGCCAATGTTAGCGTCAACTTTCTAACATCAGAACAATACTATCACTACGTCTAGCCAATGTTAGCGTCAACTTTCTAACATCAGAACAAGACTATCACTACGTGTAGCCTATGTTAGCGTCAACTTTCTAACATCAGAACAAGACTATCACTACGTCTAGCCAATTTTAGCGTCAACTTTCTAACATCAGAACAAGACTATCACTACGTCTAGCCAATTTTAGCGTCAACTTTCTAACATCAGAACAAGACTATCACTACGTCTAGCCAATGTTAGCGTCAAGTCAACTTTCTAACATCAGAACAAGACTATCACTACGTCTAGCCTATGTTAGCGTCAACTTTCTAACATTAGAACAAGACTATCACTACGTCTAGCCAATGTTAGCGTCAACTCTCGAACATCAGGACGGTCTAAATTCTTCCAAGTGAGGGCACCAGTGTTCAGTTGAGCAGGAAAACATTTGGTCCTGGAGCCTACAGCAATCCGCAAGCCCTCGGGATAAGGAGGTGTTGGAAGTCCACCAGTCCAAGTTTGAGAAGAATTTGTTTTAAGCCTGAGCTCTTCTTACATCTGTACACACAAAGCAAGGTACTTGTTTTATAAAGGTGGATGTGCATAACCCTCAAAATCTCATTAAAAATCTCGGTTTTGAGCTCTAGTCCTATGACTCACAAGCAGAACACTTATTCACTCGGCTCAAGTCATTTTTTAAGTCCGTTAAGTCACACGCACTCGCACTTTAAATGACAATAAAAAACAACAATGGTGTTAGAATGTGTACATCAACAACGAAGTTTGATACGAGTAGATATACTGAGGGAAAATATTATGGATCAGACGCTGTCTTTCAATTGACAGATGGAGGCACGGAAAGGCCGTATTACTGAGACACTGGACAAACACCATGTCCAGACGACAGTTCAATAACTTATGATTGAGGGTGTAAATAAGGGGCACCCGGTGAACCTTCCAGACAGTGAAGTTCTGGTCGACATAATCTCAAAATGTTGTCTGGTAAGACATAAGCTTTGGCTAACAGCGGAAGAAAGACTGGAAAAGAATATTTATGATTTTAAAAATGTACTGGAGTAAATTTGCATTATTTTTTGAAAGGATAATACCACTGTGTGTTTAAGAATGGAAGATAAAAGTTAAATAGAAATAATATCATTGGATAGATAGTACATCAGTCTATAGGCTTATATAAAGTAAATTAAAGTTCCCCTTTCAGACCTTGCGATCTATAGGGCAGATGATGTAAAAGTCATCTGTTTCTTTGGCTCATGGTTAGCGAGGGTGTCATGTGGCCAGCACATCGACCAACCGCCTTTACTTTTCCCCAAACTAATGTCAGGTACCCATTAGACTAAACTAAAAATCCCATTCTTTACCAGGTTTCGAACCTAAGGCCTCGGTTTGAAAGTCACCTCGCCTTCTATAGGCTTATCTAATGGTGCTTATATTCGGAGCTGTTATTTTAATCTATCAAACTTCCCTATTTTAATAAAATCTCCCTTACTACCAGCTATTTGTATACTATTGCCAAATATTGTCAACCACTGCTTTATACCAAAACATTGCTGCGTATTATCACCGCTTGTTCACAATTAGGACGCTTAAAGTATCATTAAGAGAAGAAGATATTTACAAATTCCAGCTAATTGCTTCCCTTGACTCCGAGAGTTACGTTAAAACAAAGCGGGGCAATGTTTTCTTTTTTCTTGTAACTTTGCCTCTACAACCAACATGTCAACACGAGAGGCGAATACGAGTAGGCTTGAAGGAATTTTCTGTAGAGTAAATACGAGTTGACTTTAAGGAATTCTCTGCAGAACCTGAGATTTAGAAATTTTGCTGTGACGAAACGTGAGGAGTGAAGGAAGTGGGTTGGGGGGAGGACGCGGAGGGTGTTGGCGTGCATTGGGTGGTGGCGTATGGATAGTTGCAAGGTGCAGTGGCGCGTCATGACGAAAATAGTGAGATACACTTCCGCAAGGTTTACAACACATACACACTCATACACCTTTATGCACTTACAGAAACACACTCAAAGCAAATAAGTAGTTTGGTAACTTCAAAGACATGCAATAGAAATGAGACATAATGGTGGGTGTTAGTGAGTTGGGACAAAAGTAGGATCAAGACAAGGGTTCTGGTGGGAAGGGGGGGGGGGTCTATAGAGTGCCCTTATTAAAGAAGTAGCTGATAATTATAAGGTGGGGGGCGGGTGAAGGGTAACAGTTTAGGCGCCGGAGATAGTGTTCCAAGCTAGCTCAAGGGGGACAAGCAAGTACTAGAGTGGTTAAACAATGCCTTACAAACACATGACTATTCAATGTAGGACAATAGACAAATGTCAATGTAATCTATTATTTTGTTAGCGTCATCAATGTCGATAAAGCGAATTCAAAATACGTTTCTCTAAAAGTTGTTGAAAAATATGAAACCAAAAATATTAAATGTAAAAAATGTCAACATTCTATATAGTACAGAATTTAAACTACATCATATATTTCATACTCCCTAAAGGATAACTTCTATTGTTCACATAAAATATCTTTTGAATTCCCATATCTAATAAAAGACAACTTTTCTATTGTAGTCCTCTATCCATGCCTGCTTCTTCTTTAACATCTTTATACCTACCTCTACTAAAAGACACAGTATTCTTTTGTGGTCTCAGATTTTCAATGATTTCAATTACTTTTTTTTTTAGCCTAGAAAACGTTACAAAATATCTTTTTAATAGGAAACAAAAAAAGACTGACTCCTGAAAAACAAAATGAACCGTGCCCCCTAGCGGGGAATAACTTTAATTTTCCTCTTCATTGCTTTCGTCCCGTGAGCAGTATCGACTGAAAAAAAACCCAACCCACTTCTACTGTGAGTACATCACTTGATCAGACTGCTTCAGATTGGTATTTGTGATGTAAGCCATGTGATCTTGAAAGTCTTAAACTGTCAATAATCGACTGGTCCAATTTTGTCTTGTTTGCTAAGCACAGTTTAAATTAGCATTAAGCTAAGGCTTTTATAGACTAAAATAGCCCAAAAAGTAGGTTAGATAATGAGGACTGTGAAACAACATCTACAGCAGTGCTTCTTAAACTTTTTCCTTAACGGAACACTTCGCACATTCTAAGTATTTAGCGGAACAGTTTGCTTGTTGTTGTTTTTTTCAGAGAGATTAATTCACGTGGAGGCCTATTAGTTTATTATTCCAGTAATTCGTCGAACATCTATTCAGGCACTCAGTTTGCGAAACACTGATCCACAGCATTATATTGCAATTATATATCAGTTAGCAACAGCTTAGACAATGCGTGAATCTAAAAGTGTAAGATACTGACTTCAAAGTATCTTAGTGTTGTAATACCTATTCGGTGAAGATCGTACCAGTAGCAAATTAAAAAAAAATACCTTGGTCTTAAACTTCCTTTTATGGAGTGTGTGTGTGCATGCATAAAGAATGATATAATACGTGTACTTTGACTTGGATGCTTGTTGTTATGGAATGTGTCATCGTGTTTCTGATGTAACCATGAGAAAAGGTGAGCGGATGCTTTGGTTGTGTAAGCTGAAATCACGAGCAGATCTGTCGTAGTTGAGTTCATAAATAGGCGTGTGAAAGTTGAAGATGGGAGAGCAAGCGAAAGACGAGTAACGCGTGGACGGGTATTTTTCTACATACATCTACATTGAAATCTAATTCGTGTACATTTGTTAATAGAAGTTACTCTCCTTTTTGTTTCGGAAGAAGTTAGTTTTATTCTAGTTCTGCATTAAGAAAATAAAAGCTTACATCGATTTAGTAGTACTAACGACCGAATACTTAACATGTGTTTTGAGAAAAGGCTATGAATACACTATGAGCATTGCCGATAGCGAGAACAACTGTCATGGATATGTAAATACAGAATAACCGAAATCTTGCAGCTATTTGTGCAAACAAATTAAGTTAATTTCGTTTTGAAAATAATGCCAAAATACACATATTTTTTTTAAACAGTACATAGTTTACATACATCTTTGGAGGGTACCCTCAAATTACTTCAGAGTGAGCCATTCTCTGCACTTTATACTGTAATGACCTCAATGTTTAAAAATAAATAATATTGTTACTTATTTTTAACTGGCTCTTTTTTTTTTTAGATATAATTTTTATCTCCCCTGCTAGTTGATATGCTACAAAATCAGGTAGTCATGTCACAATTATAAACACCTTCTAATGACCTTATCTCGTGGGCCTGGGCCCGCCACAAACTTTTGTTATCATATCAAGAGGATTATTTGGTCATGTTTGCTTTTGGCCAAGAGGATCAATTATTTCCTATCGATTGTTTGTCACAGCACCGTAAGGCAAACAGGAGTTAGCTGATCAAATAAATCAAAAAGTCACTTCAAATAAGCCAAACTAAAAGTGTGTATAAAGCACAACCAAAAGTGTATATGTTTAAATGGCGATAAAAAACTAAGTAGAAATTTTATATCATAATGTTAGAGTGAATTTAAGTAGATGTAATAACTTTTCTAATATCATTAATAATAATAAGCCCCTTTTTTAATAAGACGACCATAATATTTTTACAAAGCTTGTTTTATCTCATTTCGTCTGTTTATCTGTCTGGTACATTCCAAATGCACATTTTTTGTACCAATTCAATTCTATGACTAAGTTGATATTTTGCATAATGATCCATAAATGATGAAAATATATAAATCAATCAAAAATATTAACCAATTAGTAAATATATAAGTGGTAATTAATTAATTTAGTATTTTTTTAATACAAAAGGAGTTAAACCTTGTAGTATTGAGAGATGTCAGTGATTGTTGCTATTCTTCCTCCTAGATTTTTTTTAAAAACAATATTTGGTTTACAAATTATTTTTTTTTGTTTTTATTTTGTTTGCGTGTACGTAATTAAGACGGCCTAGCTCTGACCCTCATGTTTCTTTGTTTGCGTGTACATAATTAAGACGGCCTAGCTCTGACCCTCATGTTTCTTTGTTTGCGTGTACGTAATTAAGACGGCCTAGCTCTGACCCTCATGTTTCTTTGTTTGCGTGTACATAATTAAGACGGCCTAGCTCTGACCCTCATGTTTCTTTGTTTGCGTGTACGTAATTAAGACGGCCTAGCTCTGACCCTCATGTTTCTTTGTTGTTTCTTTCATGACCAACACTAAGTCTCCCTGTCTGCTTGGGTGGGGTCTATCAAGTTCTCCTTGTTACAACTTGAAATGTCACCTGTTACAGCATATACTCATTCTCATATACTCACTTATAGATATATAAAGATTTGTCTAATATCTAAAGCTGCCTCCCACCCCCAATTTCTCTCTCTCTCTCTCTCTGTCTCTTTCTAGATCAAAATGTATATACTTTGAAAAGTAATAAGCACACACAAAAAAAAAACAACTAAGTATCAGAAACATCAAATTTTCAATAAAACTGATACAATGTTACTTCGTTAATAGTGAATATAGATACAATGTTACTTTGTTATGACTAGATAAATAGTAGATATAGATACAATGTTACTTAGTTAAGAGTAGATATAGATACAATGTTACTTAGTTAAGACTAGATATAGATACAATTTTACTTGTTTGAGAGTAGATATAGATACAATGTTACTTTAAGACTAGATATAGATACAATGTTACTTTAGTAAGACTAGATATAGATATGAGATAGCACTGTCCAGGACTTGGACGTCTTGTTTCTGATCTGTATTTTTTTTTTTCGTTTTTTGTGTTGAAGTGAAAAAGGGGAACAACTCGCCTTCACTTCGGGACGTCATTACTTGAAGTATCATATATCTAGTATGTATATATCCATTGAGTCTCAGTGATTGACGTGATACTTGAAGTATCAGATATCTATGATGTATATATCCATTGAGTCTCACTGATTTACGTGATACTTGAAGTATCAGATATCTATGATGTATATATCCCTTGAGTCTCAGTGATTTACGTGATACTTGAAGTATCAGATATCTAGTATGTATATATCCTTTGAGTCTCAGTGATTTACGTGATACTTGAAGTATCAGATATCTAGTATGTATATATCCATTGAGTCTCAGTGATTTACGTGATACTTGAAGTATCAGATATCTAGTATGTATATATCCATTGAGTCTCAGTGATTTACGTGATACTTGAAGTATCAGATATCTATGATGTATATATCCCTTGAGTCTCTGTGATTTACATGATATTTGAAGTATCAGATATCTAGTATGTATATATCCATTGAGTCTCAGTGATTTACGTGATACTTGAAGTATCAGATATCTAGTATGTATATATCCATTGAGTCTCAGTGATTTACGTGATACTTGAAGTATCAGATATCTATTATGT
The DNA here is from genome assembly GCA_036873155.1 of Biomphalaria sudanica. Lineage (NCBI taxonomy): Eukaryota > Metazoa > Mollusca > Gastropoda > Planorbidae > Biomphalaria > Biomphalaria sudanica. Next base: position 17,977 of record JAZGLO010003308.1, on the reverse strand, counting down.
ATATATCCATTGAGTCTCAGTGATTTACGTGATACTTAAAGTATCAGATATCTAGTATGTATATATCCCTTGAGTCTCAGTGATTTACGTGATACTTGAAGTATCAGATATCTAGTATGTATATATCCCTTGAGTCTCAGTGATTTACGTGATACTTGAAGTATCAGATATCTAGTATGTATATATCCATTGAGTCTCAGTGATTTACGTGATACTTGAAGTATCAGATATCTATTATGTATATATCCATTGAGTCTCAGTGATTTACGTGATACTTAAAGTATCAGATATCTAGTATGTATATATCCCTTGAGTCTCAGTGATTTACGTGATACTTGAAGTATCAGATATCTATTAAATAGATTGAAAATGTCACTCTTGTATTGTTGTGAAATTAAACAATGAAAGTCATTTCTTCAAAGTAGTAGTGGAATGTATGTCATTCGGTGGCTTCACAGAAATGGAAGAGAGGTAAGGAGTTCTTGGTAAGCGATCAGTTAGTTAGTTAGTTAATAAGTTAGTTAGCCAGCTTGAATATGCCAGGAAAAATGTGTACAAGTGCTCCTTTTTCCTAAGTGCTATTAAGAAATGAAATGGGTTGCCTGAATCATACAGGAAAACAGATGATAATAGAGTTTAAGTTTCTAATTAACATGCACGACTACATTAACACACACACACACACACACACATATACATACATACATACATATATATATAGAGATAGATAGATAGATAGATAGATAGATAGATAGATAGATAGATAGATAGATAGATAGATAGATAGATAGATAGATATAGATATAGATATAGATTGATGAGAAGATAAGTAAATTTGCAAGAGCTCTCTCCAAGTTTGTGGGGCACACATTTGAGGACCAAAGAAAAGCCATTGACAGGAGGACAGGGACAGAAGACGAAGAAAATTTTTAAAGTCCCCCCGACGGTCGACGTTTTTGTCTGCATCAAATGTAGCAAAGTAAGCAGGTCACAATTGGGATTGCATGGTCACGTGTCATACTGCACTTATCCTTAATCTTTGGTTTCAAATACAATGCCTTAGTTGGATAGAGTTAGTTGATTAGTTAGCTAGTTAGATAGTTTGTTTGTTTGTTTGTCAGTTAATTAGTTAGCTTGTTTGCTTTATCAATTTATTTTGAAACCTTAAACTTTTGCTCAATCTTTGCAAAGGTTAAATGGTTGGATTCAATACATGAAATTATAGCCTGACACAATCTCCAGCAAAAGTTCGTGCGTCTATTTGTATTTAAGTGTGTTCCCATGAGGCAGACTGCAGAACTAAAGTATAGAGTCTGGAGGTTTTCTAGCACAGTGGTCTTGACCTTAGCTAACAATTACGTCAAAGGTCAAATGTCATACAGCTACATTGAACTGGCGCAACTTAAACGACGACAGATATCACGTGGAGTTAAGCTATCACGTGAACATTTCTTTCCTATTACTGACGTACATATTGAAATGTATAGATATAGATTTGTTTTTATAGGTGAAATAATCATTCAGAAAATGGGGACTGGGCTTAAAAGGAAAAAAATTATCAAAACATGTCAGGCAATTAATTATTTTATTCCATTTCATTTCACATTCAACAGTGTCGGTAAGTGTCAGGAACTAAAAAGTGTTAAGGTGATATTTAGTCTCCGAAACTTTTGTAGAATTAAACATAATTCAGGGGAAATACAAATGTATTCAAATAACACAATAATGGTTATCTAAAAATAGCCGAATTGTTACGATTAGGTCAAAAGTTGTGTACAGTTTTTGTTGGACGTATTTCTGAAATAGTTTGTTTTAATTTGTGGTTTTATTTTTTACTTGAAATAGTTTGTTTTATTCATTTTATGATTTCAATTTGGATATTTAGAATATTCAATTCTAAGAAACAAACATATTTTGACTCGTCACCAACCATCAACGACTACGCTTAAATTTTAGTACACAGGACTTTCCGTCGGAAAGTTTCTTAATATATAAGCCATAAGATACCCGCGTCACATAAGGGTTAAATAGGCCTACATATAACACGTTTTCATTATTTGGTGATTTCACACTGTGATCTCTTTGCTTACAGTTTGCTTTTTTTTTATTTAAAGATTTCCTTAACGTTCTTTAACCAATAGAATACAGTAAGAGAGAAAATACAGTGAAAACGATACGCAGAAATCTGGTGGAAATGTAATGGAACCTAAAGTTAAATTTAAGAAAATGAAATGATGAAGAATGAGAAAAAATTTGGTTCAAGAAAAAAGAATTACTTTGTTCTACAAATGATTGGAGATTTTGAGTTTACACTGCGGAAAAAGTGAAAAAAAAAATATTGTTTACTAGTCGTAACATACGCCGCTATTTTGCAGGGCCGGGCCTAGGCCACTGCAAACTATGCGACCGTAGTGGGCCCCGCACTTTCATAGCACCCGAGCTAATTCTAGGACAATATAAATTATTAAATTAAACCATTTTATAAGTTATAACAGATTTGCCGCGGCCTCCTGTCGATTTACCAGGAGCTCCTGAAAATCCCCTGAAATTGCAAAATATACGAAAAAGTCCTTGAAATATCCGGAAATTATTAAAATCTTTTGAAAACTTACACAAATCTCCTGAAATATAGACACAAATTGTCATTTTGGGGTGTCATTCAATATAAAAAACGACAATCCTACGCTCGATAAAAAAACGGCATTATGCAATACCCGTAATTGTGGAATCTAGTGAAAGAAGCTTCTCGCGCCTTGAACTAATGAAGAATTACTTGAGGTCAACAATTCTCGTAAATAGATTGAAACATTTGGTGATTCTTGCTATTGAGCGTGATCTATGTAGGAAACAGAATTCTTCTGATATTCTGTATGATTTCGCTACATGCAAGGCTCGTGTAGTAATTCTGTGCGTAGTAAAGAATGAATAAAAAATGCAAAATCGAATATATTTTCTAATACAAACTCTTAATTTTCACTTATTATCCGTATCCCTACCCAAACTGGGCCCCGCGAATCCGTTTCGCATTGGGTCCCACAATGGTTAAGTCCGGCCCTGCTATTTATTGACGGGGGAATACTACTTGTTCTCCACCCCCTCTTTTCTTTTTTTGCCTCTAAAATTAAGTGGGGTAATTCAAGTCCGTCCGACTTGCAGAAATAAAAGAACCTAGACGAAATAGGAAATGACGTAACGCTTGGTATTATATAGATGTACGGACAGTAAGTCAGATAAAGTGTTCGCTAAAACTGACAACTTGGGTGTAATAGCACCAGAACGATGGATGGATTCTACCGTGTGTCTTGACGTATTCAGACAGATATGTTTCAAGTTAAACTCATTTGGAGATTCGCAATTTGTTTTGTTTTCTACAAACAAAATTAAATATCACGTTTTAATACGTCACAGAAACCTACGCATCACACACTTACCATCAGACTGCAGCATAGGATCAAATATTGAGACAATGTGTGTTGACAGAACCAGTAAAGTATTTAGAGTCTAAACCTTTAAAGAGATCAAGTTTTATACAAATATATTTATATAATATATTATTGCAAGAGAAAAAAAGTAAATGAATGGGACATAGGAGAAAAATATTTGAAGCTTAAGAAATTATACAGTCAACACACGGACTCGCACTAGAGGATGGCGTCATAACAGCCCTCTGGGAAACATTGCTTCCAAAAAGAGTTTTTTTCTATTTTCTGCAACTAACTCGGTTATTAGCCGTGAGGACCGAGAGTCGGTTTATTTATTCATAATCACTAGGGCTCCTAGAATAGTATTATTGTTTATTGGTTAATACTATGCTACTAATGTCCCTGAGATGTTTCGTTTTTTTATTTTTTTACATTTATGTTAGAAATGTGTACTGGTTTCTATTGTAAAAGTGCCTAGTTTTAGCCAAACTGTTTGTTTATTTTAGACATGAGTATCTCTATAGTTTCCAGAGAGAGATTGTACCAAGATTGGTTGATCTAATCTAAGGTTAAATGGGACAACACTGACAAGACGAGGAAATACGCTATTTCCTAGGAGATAGATCTATTCAATATTAGAGTCACCGTTCTCTGGCTAAAGTCAATTCTAAGCACATACGAATAAGAAATTTGACTCCATAATGAGGTCAACGTTTGTAAAATTCATTTCATTCATGTATCGTATTTTTGTGTATTGCCACCCGTAATATGCTCTGTCTCTCTCTTTCTCTCTCTGTCTCTCTCTCTCTCTCACTCTCTTTTTCTCTTACTTTTCTCTTTCACTCTCTTTATCTTTTTCTTTCTCTATTTGTGTGTCTGAAATTCCTTTCTTTTGTATTTCAATAAGAAGACCCCTCACTTCCCGCCTCACGGCTTCAAACTATTTTTCTCCTAATTTTGTGCCTTCCCTGGGCAGTGGCGCGCAAAATGTCGGCACTTCTCGAGATCGTAGTTTAATTAACTCTTTCCCGCCATTCTGTCGGGATCTGTGGAAGAAGAGAATTAGTGACGTCTGAGATTGGAACAAAAGAGTATTTGCCATTTGCATTTTGTTCGTAGAAAAATGTAGGTGACATTGTCACAGAACTGTAGACTTCTGTGTGATTTTGAGATGCAGATCCAACATGCTTCATCAGTAGATGAGAAATGGGAATCAAATTGGAGCATGTCTTTCCACACAGAAAAAAATTGTTGATTTATTAACAGTAACAAAAGAAAACTAAAAGAAATGAATACCAACTATTTAAAAAATAAGATAAGATACGATAATTTTTTGGGGTCCAATACAATGGAAATTCAATTTTACTACAATTAAACACCTCAGCGTAACTACTGTAACAATAACAATATAGATGCAAATACGAACAACATTTACACACGACACATACATATTCACAACCAGCACTTCATGAATTAGACTTCTATGTACTTCTCGATGACGACAGATGACATTATAACACTGACCGAAAATGGGATAAATGTGTTTTTAGATCTTTCTGTTTTAGTCCTAATAGCAGTAATAAAGACTAAAAACTCAAAAATACCTAGGTGTTATAATAAATGAAAAACTATTATGGAATCCCCATATTCAAGAAATTATTAAAAAATCAAACTAAGTATAAGTTTTTATTAAAAGTAATTTCTATAAATCAATAAAGAACATAAAATTGAAATTTTATTTAACATTGGCAAGCCAAAAATAAAATATGTATCCTCTGTACCCTCAACTCAAGAAAACATTCAGAAACTGGAAAATTCACAAAATAGAGCAGTGAGATTCATAACAAACGAATTATCATATTTGATTAAATTTAAGTAATTGATAAACATGCATGACCAGATTGACACATGAAGTAACTCTTCTTTGAAGTAACGTCTGTATTATATAAGATAAAAAAGAGTAACACCTTTAGTAAAATCATTCAATTAAAAAACCCTTCAGTACAGAAGACTTAAAAGTAAAGTAGCAATTACACATAAAAACACTGAACCATAATCTTCAAATACAAAAACAAAAGCTAATAAAATGCTCAGAAAGACACCAATATAAAGGCACATTTTTTGTGCAATATGCCAGGACAACCTTGTACAAATACTACGTTTTCCGTCATGCTATTAGAGCATGGAATGGGTTGCCTGAGTCGGCCCGGGAAACGAATGACTTGGCTGAATTTCAGTCATACATTAACATGCATGATTAAATTGACTTTGGGACACGCATAGGACGTAATCATCTTATTTTTGAAGTAACGTCTGTATTTTATAAGATAAGTATGAGCAGAGAGCTACACAAAATGAAAACACTGTTTCTTTGATTAGAATTTAAAAAAGGAATTAGTTCTTTTTGTTTGTTTGTTTGTATTTTGGTTAGCAACTTTTGTGTTCAATACGGTGCTAATAATAACCCAATCTTTAGAAATATGCGGATTTAATCCATTGTGTATACATTTCGTGTCTTTAAGATTACCCACCATTTGACGAGCACACTTCAAGTAAAGAAATAAATGTAACATAGAGTTGAAACGTCTGGAATAAGTCCCACAAGCAGTCTTACGATTAGTAAAGTAGATACATCTGACATTTGAGTAGAAGTTATTTGTTATATGATATGTGTGGTGTCATATGTGTGGAGTCATATGTGTGGTGTCATATGTGTGGTGTCATATGTGTGGTGTCATATGTGTGATATAAATGTTTGATGTTAGATGTATGGTTTAGGTGTGTGTTGTTACATGTCTGCTTAAACATGACATGCCTACTTATCTTATTTCAAAATCGATTACATTATAACTATTGTCTCTAAGTAAATTCAAAATAATTACTTCTCAATACTTTGACGTACGGCAGGAAATGAATCAGCAAACTGACTGAATGCACTGCTCAATTGTACAATAAAACAGAGGTGTAGAGAGCAGGGGGATGAAGGGAGGTGGTACAACCTTAATTCACACCTTGTTTGATGCTTCAACACACAAATCACTTCTGGTAGATATATTGTTTCTTCACTTTTATACTATTGTTGTTTTCTTTTTTTTTCGTACTGTGCCTAAATAAAAGATAAGAATTCAGATCTTAAATTGCTTCCATTACATTAAGAGGCCTATAGTGCGTTTACAAAGTGAATATTTCAGATGTACATTTTTTTTCTTAATTAAGAAGTAATCACTTTCTTTTGTGAAGTTGTGGCTATGACGTCATACGTACATTTCAAAAGCCCGAACTCAAAATAGAGCTCGCCTACGTAGTGAAACAATATTAATTATAGCTCGTCTGTCCTCCTGTACTCGCGAACCAAAAGCTTATACTCTGTACTCTGGAAGCAGTAATGCTATACTCTCTAAACTATCATTACTTTTGTTTCGTTATCCTTTCTCTGTTACCCGTGTTCTGTGACTGTTCAGGTGGAGCAGACAATCAGCTGCTTAGTGTGAGGCCTGATAAAGTGTAGACAAACATTTAGCATGGAGTGTCGCTAGAATTCCATGCAGACTCCTATCACGTGGTATTCTGTTTTGCCCTGAAGCTTCAGGCCACGATGTTTCTGACTTCCTCGGTGAGTTGATGTACTGACATTCTTCGTGAGTCTTGAAAAGGTGCACTAGCCAGATCTCTTTACTTCTGTTTGGAACATGCCATAAATTTTCTAATTAGTTAAGACAAATATTCCACCTGTTTTAAGATTGTTATAGCCGAAAGAGAAAGAGAGAAAGAGAAAGAAAGAGATAGAGAGAGAGAGAGAGAACTTTGAAGATACGCTGTTTATTGAATACTTCTAAAAGACATGTGTTTCAAATAGCCGATGACAATCAAGAAACTAAACGTTACCTGCTTGCTTGGGCGGACTGGATGCCCAAATTGGTCTTGGCATTAGTTACTATCAGTCCACATATTATAATTGGTATCCATCCATTCGTACCTGTCTATGATAGACTTGGAGGTTATATGAAATCTAAACAAAATGTACAGTACAATCACAATGTTCATATGTTTGAATAGGCAGTGCCGAACAACTGAAGAAAACTGCACACTATTTTTCCTTGGCACAATCTGCAAAAGAGCTGACAGCTCAGCAGCAATAAAGCTGGCTAGAAGAAGAAGAGAAGACTAGAAAACTTCATTATGTTATATATTATATATCATTATGTGATTTTTGAAATTATTTGAAAGAATAGTTCATGACGCTTGAAAAAGAATGACCATAAACAGTTCATTTTACCGTTTATATCAACAAACTAGTATCTGACATAGTGTTGAGAATTGTTCCAAATCATTTTCTGGTAAAAAAAAAGTTTTTATCAATAGCCATCCACATATAGAGGGAATATATAAAATCCTTTACACACTTAATTTCCTTCGAAGTGGCCCATTCTGAACGGGCTCATTCGAAGTGGCCCATTCTGAACGGGCTCATTCGAAGTGGCCCATTCTGAACGGGCTCATTCAAAGTGGCCCATTCTGAACCGGCTCATTCAAAGTGGCTAATTTTGAGCCGGATCACCGAATATTTGCCCGAATGCCAATAAAGCCAGTCTGCCCCTTCCTGCTAAATGGGTTAGGCTTTTAAGTATTAATTCCTTTTCAAAACCTATAGATCTATGTCCTTAAAGTAAAATAAAATAAATGCCTCCTGTTGTAAGCCACATAGGATCAACTATCCAATGAGAAGCGACAATGTTCAATGTCTAGTGTCTCTTAGACCTTGTGAGTTCATGGTCGAACTAACTACCGAATTGAATACACACTCACCTCCATCAAGCATGGATCCCGACATCCTTGGTTTAAAAACTTTGTCTACAACTTACTTTTTTTTAAATTCCTACTATTAGCTTATACTTCCTAATCTAAAGAGGTTGAAAGTAAAGAATTTCACATATGTATGACTCGTGGGCTACTAAAGTGTAACAGTGTTGCACAATAACGCACGAATTCAGTGCTCGATCCCCCAATTATAGGCATTTTTTTTCTACTTCTTTGTTCAGTAAAAGATAAACTAGGAATGTTAAGTTGACCAAATTATTGGAACAAATAGTAGCTATTAATTTTTAAAAAAAAAGTTTCATTATTACAAACAAACAGAGACTGAAACTGTGCAAATGATTTTACGCAAAATCAGTTCTTTTAACAATTTAATAGAACTATAGAATTCACAAACTATGCTCATCATTAGAGTACTAAATAAGCATGAACATTATCAGGACGCTCTAGTGTACAATGAGTTAAACCTTTGCTTAGACTTTAACCCATATCTTCATCCTCTCAACTGATGTATAGTTTCGATAGTTTTAATTTCCTCATTTTAATCAATGGATTTCCCCATCTGAATAAGATAACTAAATTATGCGATGAATTTTTTTCCATAACCAATTTTTCATTCCGATGATCACATGACCATATTAGACGCAAGGGATTTCCAAAATAAAATTGGACCGGGTCCATGAGATCAGGGCCAAATAATAAAAAAAAAAATGAGCTCGGAAAACGTATTTGCTGCCGTTCTCAGAAAAGAAAAGTCTTACAAACATTTGAGGAAGGAGTGAGTTATCTTAACAATAGGAAGAAACTTGGATGCAAAATTGTCATTTACTTGTGTGCTGTTACTGTATGATACGAAAAAAACTGTAGCTTTACAAATAATACATATATTACTGAAATGAAATGAAAGCAATGGCTAGAAGTCCAGGATTAGAGTGGACAAGCAATGAAAGCAATGGCTAGAAGTCAAGGATTAGAGTGGACAAGCAATGAAAGTAATGGCTAGATGTCCAGGATTAGATTGGACAAGCAAAGAAAGCAATGGCTAGATGTCCAGGATTAGAGTGGACAAGCAATGAAAACAATGGCTAGAAGTCAAGGATTGGAGTGGACAAGCAATGAAAGCAATGGCTAGAAGTCCAGGATTAGAGTGGACAAGCAATGAAAGCAATGACTAGAAGTCAAGGATTAGAGTGGACAAGCAATGAAAGCAATGGCTAGAAGTCCAGGATTAGAGTGGACAAGCAATGAAAGTAATGGCTAGAAGTCCAGGATTAGAGTGGACAAGCAAGGAAAGTAATGGCTAGAAGTCCAGGATTAGAGTGGACAAGCAATGAAAGTAATGGCTAGAAGTCCAGTATTAGAGTGAACAAGGAATGAAAGTAATGGCTAGAAGTCCAGGATTAGAGTGGACAAGCAAGGAAAGTAATGGCTAGAAGTCCAGGATTAGAGTGGACAAGCAATGAAAGTAATGGCTAGAAGTCCAGGATTAGAGTGGACAAGCAAGGAAAGTAATGACTAGATGTCCAGGATTAAAGTGAACAAGGAATGAAAGTAATGGCTAGAAGTCCAGGATTAGAGTGGACAAGCAAGGAAAGTAATGGCTAGAAGTCAAGGATTAGAGTGAACAAGGAATGAAAGTAATGGCTAGAAGTCCAGGATTAGAGTGGACAAGCAAGGAAAGTAATGGCTAGAAGTCCAGGATTAGAGTGAACAAGGAATAAAAGTAATGGCTAGAAGTCCAGGATTAGAGTGGACAAGCAATGAAAGTAATGACTAGAAGTCCAGGATTAGAGTGGACAAGCAATGAAAGTAATGGCTAGAAGTCCAGGATTAGAGTGGACAAGCAATGAAAGTACTGGCTAGAAGTCCAGGATTAGAGTGGACAAGCAAGGAAAGTAATGGCTAGAAGTCAAGGATTAGAGTGAACAAGGAATGAAAGTAATGGCTAGAAGTCCAGGATTAGAGTGGACAAGCAATGAAAGTAATGACTAGAAGTCCAGGATTAGAGTGGACAAGCAATGAAAGTAATGGCTAGAAGTCAAGGATTAGAGTGGACAAGCAATGAAAGTAATGACTAGATGTCCAGGATTAGAGTGGCAAGCAATGAAAGTAATGGCTAGAAGTTTATAATTAGAGTGGACAAGCAATGAAAGTAATGGCTAGAAGTTTAGGATTAGAGTGGACAAGCAATGAAAGTAATGGCTAGAAGTCCAGGATTAGAGTGGACAAGCAAAGAAAGCAATGGCTAGAAGTCCAGGATTAGAGTGGACAAGCAATGAAAGCAATGTCTAGTAGTCCAGGATTAGAGTGGACAAGCAATGAAAGTAATGGCTAGAAGTCAAGGATTAGAGTGGACAAGCAATGAAAGTAATGAATAGAAGTCCAGGATTAGAGTGGACAAGCAATGAAAGTAATGGCTAGAAGTCCAGGATTAGAGTGGACAAGCAATGAAAGTAATGGCTAGAAGTCCAGGATTAGAGTGGACAAGCAAGGAAAGTAATAACTAGAAGTCCAGGATTAGAGTGGACAAGCAATGAAAGTAATGGCTAGAAGTCCTGGATTTTAGTGGACAAGCAATGAAAGTAATGACTAGAAGTCCAGGATTAGAGTGGACAAGCAATGAAAGTAATGGCTAGAAGTCAAGGATTAGAGTGGACAAGCAATGAAAGTAATGACTAGATGTCCAGGATTAGAGTGGCAAGCAATGAAAGTAATGGCTAGAAGTTTATAATTAGAGTGGACAAGCAATGAAAGTAATGGCTAGAAGTCCAGGATTAGAGTGGACAAGCAATGAAAGTAATGGCTAGAAGTCAAGGATTAGAGTGGACAAGCAATGAAAGTAATGGCTAGAAGTCCAGGATTAGAGTGGACAAGCAATGAAAGCAATGGCTAGAAGTCCAGGATTAGAGTGGACAAGCAATGAAAGCAATGGCTAGAAGTCCAGGATTAGAGTGGACAAGCAATGAAAGCAATGGCTAGAAGTCCAGGATTAAAGTGGTGCAAGGATTGCCCTACACATATTTCAACATTTATTGCTTAACTTCTGAATTATGTGATTTATTCATATTAATTTCTAGCCATTTAAAGACTATTTAGCGTAACATAAATTTCCCCCCCCCCCCCATTATAATTGATTCGTATAGAAGAAGGTGTAATTATTCTTGCATAAAAATACATTGTCAAACTTATAGACAAGTAAACACATTATAACGTAGAGGTGTATGTGTGTGTGCAAATGTTAAGTGCCACATTCAAGAATAAATACTTTAGCTTTGCATTTTAGTTTTGTATGTGGTAAGTGTCTGCTAAGTATTTTTCAAGTTTAAATTACAAAATAGTGAAAATACAATTGTTACTTTAAAATGGTTATAGTTTTGAAAACTAATTTTTTTTAAATTTTTATGTAAGTTATGATTCTCCCGTTTAATGCAGTTTTATTTCGTTGGAGAAATTGGACTGCATATAATACTGCCAATTTTTTAACCGTAGCTAACTGGATAAGATTGGCGATTTCCAGATTGGCGATTTCCGTAAAGGGAACGAACGCTAGCCCAGGTCATTATCCAGTTATCACCAAGGGCTGTAAACAGCTGTTACTGTCGTGGATTAAAGACACGTGGAGGGGCTATCATCGCGTGATTGTGATAGTCAATGCTATGAGAACTGCTGTACATGAGAGGTAGAGCAGGCGGCAGCAGGGAGGTCAGGTCTCACTGATAATTACAACAGGCGTCTGCGTCTGCATTGAGGGAAGGTAGGGGGGGGGGGAAGCAATCAATGAATTAATGAATTTCTGTTTGATCTCTGGCTGTTTGTTGCTATACTTTCAGACTCTATAACAACGTCCATTGGGACTGAGTGTGTTTGTAGTATATGGTTTGTGTGTTTGTAGTATTAGGTTTGTAGTGTCTGAGTTTGTGAATCAAATCTCGTGTTGTTCTGTAGAAACATACAATACCTCAGAATGGGAGATATAGGACATTTTGATATTGTGTATTGTTGCTAGTGAAATGGATTCGTTACTCATTCTTTTAAATTTGTCTCAAACATTAACACTTTGAGGAAGAATCTGGAATGAATTTTAAATTAAAGTTATGTTGAACCAGTTGGTCAGCAGATCGATTGTAATATAGAATGTAGCATAGTCATCAAAATAAGTCATGTCCATGATTAATATTGGCAACAATTTAAAATTCCAACAAGAGAGTGTCGTTGGTTATTCTCATGGCGTAGTTTGGTTTTAAACTATAGCTTTGTAAATAAAAGTTTGTGGTGGTAAGGAAGATAACTCTAATATCAATCACTAACAAAAAAAAAAGATTGATATTGTGCCTAAGTAGCTGTTCAATCAAGAAAGTGTTCTATTGTCTTATGCAATAATCATCATTGCCACAATTATCTTAGATTAAAGTGAGTAGTATAACACCAACAGCCTAACTGTCTTATATGTTGTCTGGACTGTCGCAGTGAGTGTCCCAGGATGCGCACCTCTTTCGGGGGTATGGGTTAAGATATAATAATCTAATCTTTTAAAGTAACATCAAAAAATTCACTGCAAGTTGTTCAGAATAATTTAGAATCTAGCTTCATTAAAAAAAAGAGAGAGGGCTATTTGTATTTAAATTAGTAATGCAAATTGAACAATTAATTGCATATTGCTGCATTAGTTCAAAATATATAATAAATATCGAGGCCCACATAAGTGCCAGTGGCTTAAAGGTTGAAATACTGATTGATTTCATACAGGCGTCTCCGCAGAGATGTATAGATGTGACTACTGCCACCAGTAGTACTCAGCCGCCGCCGCTACAGGAATGTGAGGTGGGACTAAACCTCTCTCTTTCTCTTCTTACTTGTGTTTATTACAGTGGCATATCAGGTTTTAAAGCTAACTATTAAAGTTAGAAACATGGCAGCACGAGGCTCAAAGTTCCCAAAATGTCTCAGAACAGACCAGAGGAAGCAAAACTTTAAAAAAAAATGCTTAAAAAACAATAACAAAGATAATCTAAGGGGAAGAACCACATAATCTTCATTAAAATAGCTCTATAAAGTAGAATTTATTTCCCTTTTTTGATATCTAACAAAATAATCAATTTCCAGTAATTGAATAATCCGTATTTTTTAAATTCATTTTTTAGGTACAAAAATAGTAAGTGGAAAGTTTCAACTTGATCGGAGAATGGATGAGAGAAATAACGTGTAGAGATGTTTACCAGACAAACCGACAGACAGCAAGAGTGAGTGATTTGATATAACCTTTGTAAGAACCTATCTTTTTAACTAATATTGTCACAATCATCAATTGTGGATGTCAGATGTCAAGATCTATGAAGATGCTCTGATAGATGTCACGTTGAAGATTATCTTGATCTAAATCACACCATCAATGATCGTGATTGCCGAGGATCTTGAAATCGTCTTTTATAAGATGATCGTATAAAAGTAGCTAGATATAGTTGATAATACGATCATTCAGAATGTTGCCAGTTGATAAGAGGATCATCTAGAAGTTACCAATCGCTAAATCGATCTAAGTATGTTACTATATTCAATGAAGAAACTTCTCTTCGTCTAAAACAATTACTTTAATTCAGAACCTGAAAAAGCTATTCACAAATAATTACAATGGTTAAAAGTACTTGAATAAAATAACAGATCTACACAATAATATAATTGAGTTCTAATACAAAACTCTAGTACATGTTCTCACTTACACGTTCCATACAAGACTGACTAAAAATCTAGAACCTTTCCCCGGGTATAGCGTTGTCACGTGTCTAACGCACCTCGTTGCAATGCCAACCAATAAATGCAGCTCAATGTACAAAAATTAATATTTCCAAACCAATCACATTTATTCTGACACATAGCCCTCCGCGTGATGGAATTTCCTGAGGTCGCTGACGAGCTAAATATAGATACTGTGTACGTGACAATATATAACTTTCTCACATCAACTATTATCAATAACAATTATAAACATGAGGAATTGTGTTTTCTGTTAGTTGTCACATAATGTATGATCCTTCTTACTTACTTAGTCCAAATAGGCTGCAGCCTGTGGAAAATGCTCTCTGCCTTTCCTATACGGCACGCTACTTCATGGTAAGCATCTCCATCATTTGTTATGATGCTGCCAAGGTACGTGAACTTGTCCAGCTCTTCAAGCTTTGACTCGCCAAGTCTGACGGGGACACCCTTTGCCTTATATCCCACTCGCATAATTTTAGTCTTATCCAAGTTTATGCGGAGGCCAATTTTGGGTACCTCTCTGTCTAGGCTCTCCGTCATTTCTTGAATGCATTTATTTGTAGCCCCGAGTAGTGCAACATCATCAGCAAAGTCCAAGTCCGTCAATCGGAGCTGTTCATGCCATGGAATACCAAAGGCAGTCTGGTTCATTGCTCTCCTCATTATGTAGTCGATGGCTAGGAGGAAAAGGAAGGGAGATAAGATGCACCCCTGTCTCACACTTGTCTCGATTGTAAAAAAACTCTGTTGTTCCTTCTTCTGTTTTAATGCAGCAACTAGATTGACTGTAAAGGTGTCGTAGGATCTGGACGAATCTTTCTGGGATACCGTATTCTCTAACTATTTTCCATAGTGATTCTCGGTGGACACTATCAAACGCTTTTTTGAAGTCCACGAAACTGATCGTTAGCCGTTGTTGGTACTCAAGACTTTGTTCTATGATATTTCGTAGAACGAAAATCTGCTCTGTAAATGATCTGCCTCTTCGGAAACCTGCTTGTTCTTCTCTGAGCCTTTCATCTACAGACTGTTGAAGCCGTCTCAACAAAACAGTGCTGAAAACTTTGCCCGGGACAGAGAGGAGAGTAATGCCCCTCCAGTTGTTGCAGTCTGCCAAGTTGCCCTTTTTTGAAAGCTTTACAATCACTCCCTTTTGCCAGTCCTCTGGGACTTTTGAAGTTCGCCAACAGAGATTTAAGAGATCAGTCATTCTGTTAACAATGCACTGTCCCCCATCTTTTTAGCATTTCTGCTGATATCATGTCTAGCCCTGGTGCTTTGTTATTCTTTAACACTGCAATGGCCATGGTAACCTCCTCAGCAGTTATTGGGTCTGTCTTGACCTTGAGATCATTGTCTGGAGAGGGGTCCTTGAATATGTAAGTTAGGTCTGGCGACAGTTGGTTAAGGGTCTCTTTAAAGTGCTCTACCCATCTTGCATCCTGTTCTTCTTTCGTTAACAAAGTTTTGCCTTGCTTGTCTTTTATCGGTGCTCCATGTCCACTCTTTGCTCCAGTGAGATCTCGGACAATACGATGGAGGGTTTTTGTGTCATTTCTGCTTGCAGCTGCTTGTGCCTCTTGTCCCTTCTGCTCAATCCAGTCCCGTTTATCTCGCCGACAGCTTCTCTTTACTTTCAGATCTGCTTCCCAATAGGCTACTTCGCTAGGCTGCGATCCTGTGTTTCATTTTTCTGATCTCGTCTACGTTTGGCCTCTTTCCTCTCATCGACCAATTTCCATGTTTTGACTTGTATGCACCGTTCCTTGTATGAACCTCGCCTCCTTCCGATAACTTCATCCGCGCACTCAATAGTGGTATCTTTGAAGTTGGCCCACTCTTCTTCAATGGTCAATATATCTGCAAGAGCCTCAAAGCGGTTCGTTAGTTTCAATTGGAACTGTGCAGCAGTATTGCCGTCTTTAAGCTTCTCTACATTAAATGGGCGGGGTCGTGTGGCTCGTTTTGGTTGGCGTTTCAATCGGAGCTTACATTTGCCACTGACAGAATTCTCCTTACAGCTTCCTATACTCTGGCAAACCTCATGTTGCGCGCATTCGTCATTTTTCCACTTCTGCTGTTATCTAATAAAGTAGGATTATAAAATACATTTGCCACTGAATTGCGCTTTAATTAATATGTTTTAAGACACAATGATCAATTCAGATACTGTACCATACAAAAAAGCAAAGAGGAAAAATTCTTACTACTTCCAATTTAATTAATAATTTAAAATACCTATGTATCGAATATAATGAATTGATTTCCTTTTAAAAAAAAAACACTCCATCTTTTTCACTGCCATCTTTGGCACCTTGAACTTTGTAGACCTTTTTAAAAAAATGTAGTTGTTATTACTTGATGTTGCTTTTTTTTTTTTTTAGGTGTATATATTATGGCGCCAGGGGGAAATAATCCGTTCTGACGTCTGCCATGCTCTATCGTTATTGTTAAAAATCGGGCATAGAGATTTCTCGGCTCAAATCATTTCCTATCTTTTTATTAAAGGATGTTAAAAGGGAGGGAATGCATCATCATAAGAGAGAAGACAGTACAATGGGTTTTGGTTTGTCTCTCATGTGTTTTTATCTTTTTTTTTTTTTTGTCTTCATACGTTTTTATACGTTTTTATCAACGTTGGGGTCTTATCTTATTTTGTCTTATCTTATTTTGTCTTATCTTATTTTGTCTTATCTTATTTTGGCTTATCTTATTTTGGCTTATCTTATTTTGGCTTATCTTATTTTGTCTTATCTTGATTCAAATTAAATGCTAGAGAATACACATTTTTGTTTTGTACAAGAATCTTTGTGTCAATGTTTGACAATGTTTCTGAGTAAGTTATCCATGTAGGCGTCTTTCCCTATACTGCTGAAGATACACACTCTAAGAAAAAAACTAATGTTGTCGTCTGTGCACTAGCGGATCCAGAACTTTGGAGGAAGGTGGGGCGATTTTTTTCCAAACCCTAACCCTAAGCATAAACGCGCGTTAAGCATATATATATATATATATAAATAAGAAAACAAAAAGTGTTTCTCAACCTTTGGCGAAAAGAAAAACAGCCATGTTGAGTCCTTTAACTTGACAGCTAGGGGGTCTGGGGGAGCGCAGGAAGCTCCCCCATTGGAGTTCTGGGCTAAAATATCAATAAAAAGTTTTAATTATATTTAATTGATTCTGTTAACAAGCTGTGATTTCTACAAATAAATTGGACCGCACCCAACTCGAAAGTTTATGGTGGGGGCGGGATGGATGCCCTCGCCACCTCCCCATCCCACCAAATCGGCCAACATACTAGAGGGGGGGGGGCGAAATAATCTAAAAATAGGTTGAAATATAAATTATTAGTATATTTTATTAACATAACTAATAAACTCGTATATAAATTGTGTGATTTCTTTACTAAATTTCGTCCGCCATACCGCCCCTCCCCATGATCCGCCAGTGAGTCTGTGTAGTGCATTTTGAAATATGGATATGATAGTTATCTTTAAATCTATGTGTGACTTTCTTAGATAAGGATTTTTTTTTTCGCTAAGTCTTTCTTTTTCTCTGGATAAAATGATGATGAAAGTCACTTCAAAGCACCATAAAGGTAAGTATCAGAGATCGTGAACTTGTTGTTGTTATTGTCGAGTGCACTATAATCTAGTGCTCACTACTCAATACATAGTGAAAGTGTTTGTGGCTTTGTGAATGGATCACAATTTGACTGAAGTTAACAACACTACGAAATAGCCTACATACTGAACTAGACAATTGGATGCTGCTGATTACAGAAGTTTCTTCACTTGCCCATTGTGGCCCCATCGTGTCCTGATACATCCATCTTCATAATGACACGCACTTCTCTTTCTCCCTCTTTTTCTCCATCTCTATCTTTCTCTCCCTTTTCGTCTCTATCTCTCTTATTACTTAAGATATATTACGTCTACAACAGTTGTCTACCAGCAATTTGGTGCTGCAAGTCAACGACCGACACT
>JAZGLO010003305.1:0-31348 GCA_036873155.1 Biomphalaria sudanica | reverse complement strand
AATCTAAAGAACTACTTACTGAGTGGAGAACAAAAGTTTTGAGTCTAAATCTAAAGAACTACTTACTGAGCGGAGAACAAAAGTTTTGAGTCTAAATCTAAAGAACTACTTACTGATTGGAGAACAAAAGTTTTGAGTCTAAATCTAAAGAACTACTTACTGAGCGGAAAACAAAAGTTTTGAGTCTAAATCTAAAGAACTACTTACTGATTGGAGAACAAAAGTTTTGAGTCTAAATCTAAAGAACTACTTACTGATTGGAGAACAAAAGTTTTGAGTCTAAATCTAAAGAACTAATTACTGAGTGGAGAACAAAAGTTTTGAGTCTAAATCTAAAGAACTACTTACTGAGTGGAGAACAAAAAATTTGAGTCTAAATCTAAAGAACTACTTACTGAGCGGAAAACAAAAGTTTTGAGTCTAAATCTAAAGAACTAATTACTGAGTGGAGAACAAAAGTTTTGAGTCTAAATCTAAAGAACTACTTACTGAGTGGAGAACAAAAGTTTTGAGTCTAAATCTAAAGAACTACTTACTGAGTGGAGAACAAAAAATTTGAGTCTAAATCTAAAGAACTACTTACTGAGCGGAAAACAAAAGTTTTGAGTCTAAATCTAAAGAACTAATTACTGAGTGGAGAACAAAAGTTTTGAGTCTAAATCTAAAGAACTACTTACTGAGTGGAGAACAAAAGTTTTGAGTCTAAATCTAAAGAACTACTTACTGAGCGGAAAACAAATGTTTTGAGTCTAAATCTAAAGAACTACTTAATGAGTGGAAAACAAAAGTTTTGAGTCTAAATCTAAAGAACTACTTACTGAGCGGAAAACAAATGTTTTGAGTCTAAATCTAAAGAACTACTTACTGAGCGGAAAACAAATGTTTTGAGTCTAAATCTAAAGAACTACTTACTGAGTGGAAAACAAAAGTTTTGAGTCTAAATCTAAAGAACTACTTACTGAGTGGAAAACAAAAGTTTTGAGTCTAAATCTAAAGAACTACTTACTGAGCGGAGAACAAAAGTTTTGAGTCTAAATCTAAAGAACTACTTACTGAGCGGAGAACAAAAGTTTTGAGTCTAAATCTAAAGAACTACTTACTGAGTGGAGAACTAAAGTTTTGAGTCTAAATCTAAAGAACTACTTACTGAGCGGAGAACAAAAGTTTTGAGTCTAAATCTAAAGAACTACTTACTGAGCGGAGAACAAAAGTTTTGAGTCTAAATCTAAAGAACTACTTACTGAGCGGAGAACAAAAGTTTTGAATCTAAATCTAAAGAACTACTTACTGAGCGGAGAACAAAAGTTTTGAGTCTAAATCTAAAGAACTACTTACTGAGTGGAAAACAAAAGTTTTGAGTCTAAATCTAAAGAACTACTTACTGAGCGGAAAACAAATGTTTTGAGTCTAAATCTAAAGAACTACTTACTGAGCGGAGAACAAAAGTTTTGAGTCTAAATCTAAAGAACTACTTACTGAGCGGAAAACAAATGTTTTGAGTCTAAATCTAAAGAACTACTTACTGAGTGGAAAACAAAAGTTTTGAGTCTAAATCTAAAGAACTACTTACTGAGCGGAGAACAAAAGTTTTGAGTCTAAATCTAAAGAACTACTTACTGAGCGGAGAACAAAAGTTTTGAGTCTAAATCTAAAGAACTACTTACTGAGCGGAAAACAAAAGTTTTGAGTCTAAATCTAAAGAACTACTTACTGAGCGGAAAACAAAAGTTTTGAGTCTAAATCTAAATAACTAATTACTGAGTGGAGAACAAAAGTTTTTAGTCTAAATCTAAAGAACTACTTACTGAGTGGAGAACAAAAGTTTTGAGTCTAAATCTAAAGAACTACTTACTGAGCGGAGAACAAAAGTTTTGAGTCTAAATCTAAAGAACTACTTACTGATTGGAGAACAAAAGTTTTGAGTCTAAATCTAAAGAACTAATTACTGAGCGGAGAACAAAAGTTTTGAGTCTAAATCTAAAGAACTACTTACTGAGTGGAGAACAAAAGTTTTGAGTCT
This sequence comes from Biomphalaria sudanica, assembly GCA_036873155.1. Classification (NCBI taxonomy): domain Eukaryota; kingdom Metazoa; phylum Mollusca; class Gastropoda; family Planorbidae; genus Biomphalaria; species Biomphalaria sudanica. Next base: position 29,328 of record JAZGLO010003305.1, on the reverse strand, counting down.
AAATCTAAAGAACTACTTACTGAGCGGAGAACAAAAGTTTTGAGTCTAAATCTAAAGAACTACTTACTGATTGGAGAACAAAAGTTTTGAGTCTAAATCTAAAGAACTACTTACTGAGCGGAAAACAAAAGTTTTGAGTCTAAATCTAAAGAACTACTTACTGATTGGAGAACAAAAGTTTTGAGTCTAAATCTAAAGAACTACTTACTGATTGGAGAACAAATGTTTTGAGTCTAAATCTAAAGAACTAATTACTGAGTGGAGAACAAAAGTTTTGAGTCTAAATCTAAAGAACTACTTACTGAGTGGAGAACAAAAAATTTGAGTCTAAATCTAAAGAACTACTTACTGAGCGGAAAACAAAAGTTTTGAGTCTAAATCTAAAGAACTAATTACTGAGTGGAGAACAAAAGTTTTGAGTCTAAATCTAAAGAACTACTTACTGAGTGGAGAACAAAAGTTTTGAGTCTAAATCTAAAGAACTACTTACTGAGTGGAGAACAAAAAATTTGAGTCTAAATCTAAAGAACTACTTACTGAGCGGAAAACAAAAGTTTTGAGTCTAAATCTAAAGAACTAATTACTGAGTGGAGAACAAAAGTTTTGAGTCTAAATCTAAAGAACTACTTACTGAGTGGAGAACAAAAGTTTTGAGTCTAAATCTAAAGAACTACTTACTGAGCGGAGAACAAACATTTTGAGTCTAAATCTTAAGAACTACTTACTGAGTGGAGAACAAAAGTTTTGAGTCTAAATCTAAAGAACTACTTACTGAGCGGAGAACAAACATTTTGAGTCTAAATCTAAAGAACTACTTACTGAGCGGAAAACAAAAGTTTTGAGTCTAAATCTAAATAACTTATTACTGAGTGGAGAACAAAAGTTTTGAGTCTAAATCTAAAGAACTACTTACTGAGTGGAGAACAAAAGTTTTGAGTCTAAATCTAAAGAACTACTTACTGAGCGGAGAACAAAAGTTTTGAGTCTAAATCTAAAGAACTACTTACTGAGTGGAGAACAAAAGTTTTGAGTCTAAATCTAAAGAACTAATTACTGAGCGGAGAACAAAAGTTTTGAGTCTAAATCTAAAGAACTACTTACTGAGTGGAAAACAAAAGTTTTGAGTCTAAATCTAAAGAACTACTTACTGAGCGGAGAACAAAAGTTTTGAGTCTAAATCTGAAGAACTACTTACTGATTGGAGAACAAAAATTTTGAGTCTAAATCTAAAGAACTAGTTACTGAGCGGAGAACAAAATTTTTGAGTCTAAATCTAAAGAACTACTTACTGAGTGGAGAACAAAAGTTTTGAGTCTAAATCTAAAGAACTACTTACTGAGCGGAGAACAAAAGTTTTGAGTCTAAATCTAAAGAACTACTTACTGATTGGAGAACAAAAGTTTTGAATCTAAATCTAAAGAACTACTTACTGAGCGGAGAACAAAAGTTTTGAGTCTAAATCTAAAGAACTACTTACTGAGTGGAAAACAAAAGTTTTGAGTCTAAATCTAAAGAACTACTTACTGAGCGGAAAACAAATGTTTTGAGTCTAAATCTAAAGAACTACTTACTGAGTGGAAAACAAAAGTTTTGAGTCTAAATCTAAAGAACTACTTACTGAGCGGAAAACAAATGTTTTGAGTCTAAATCTAAAGAACTACTTACTGAGCGGAGAACAAAAGTTTTGAGTCTAAATCTAAAGAACTACTTACTGAGCGGAAAACAAAAGTTTTGAGTCTAAATCTAAAGAACTACTTACTGAGCGGAAAACAAAAGTTTTGAGTCTAAATCTAAATAACTAATTACTGAGTGGAGAACAAAAGTTTTTAGTCTAATCTAAAGAACTACTTACTGAGTGGAGAACAAAAGTTTTGAGTCTAAATCTAAAGAACTACTTACTGAGCGGAGAACAAAAGTTTTGAGTCTAAATCTAAAGAACTACTTACTGATTGGAGAACAAAAGTTTTGAGTCTAAATCTAAAGAACTAATTACTGAGCGGAGAACAAAAGTTTTGAGTCTAAATCTAAAAAACTACTTACTGAGTGGAGAACAAAAGTTTTGAGTCTAAATCTAAAGAACTACTTACTGAGCGGAAAACAAAAGTTTTGAGTCTAAATCTAAAGAACTACTTACTGAGCGGAAAACAAAAGTTTTGAGTCTAAATCTAAATAACTAATTACTGAGTGGAGAACAAAAGTTTTTAGTCTAATCTAAAGAACTACTTACTGAGTGGAGAACAAAAGTTTTGAGTCTAAATCTAAAGAACTACTTACTGAGCGGAGAACAAAAGTTTTGAGTCTAAATCTAAAGAACTACTTACTGATTGGAGAACAAAAGTTTTGAGTCTAAATCTAAAGAACTAATTACTGAGCGGAGAACAAAAGTTTTGAGTCTAAATCTAAAAAACTACTTACTGAGTGGAGAACAAAAGTTTTGAGTCTAAATCTAAAGAACTACTTACTGAGCGGAGAACAAAAGTTTTGAGTCTAAATCTAAAGAACTACTTACTGATTGGAGAACAAAAATTTTGAGTCTAAATCTAAAGAACTACTTACTGAGTGGAGAACAAAAGTTTTGAGTCTAAATCTAAAGAACTACTTACTGAGTGGAGAACAAAAGTTTTGAGTCTAAATCTAAAGAACTACTTACTGAGCGGAGAACAAAAGTTTTGAGACTAAATCTAAAGAACTACTTACTGAGCGGAGAACAAAAGTTTTGAATCTAAATCTAAAGAACTACTTACTGAGCGGAAAACAAAAGTTTTGAATCTAAATCTAAAGAACTACTTACTGAGCGGAGAACAAAAATTTTGAATCTAAATCTAAAGAACTACTTACTGAGCGGAAAACAAAAGTTTTGAGTCTAAATCTAAAGAACTACTTACTGAGTGGAGAACAAAAGTTTTGAGTCTAAATCTAAAGAACTACTTACTGATTGGAGAACAAAAGTTTTGAGTCTAAATCTAAAGAACTACTTACTGAGTGGAGAACAAAAGTTTTGAGTCTAAATCTAAAGAACTACTTACTGAGCGGAGAACAAAAGTTTTGAGTCTAAATCTAAAGAACTACTTACTGAGAGGATAACAAAAGTTTTGAGTCTAAATCTAAAGAACTACTTACTGAGCGGAGAACAAAAGTTTTGAGTCTAAATCTAAAGAACTACTTACTGAGCGGAGAACAAAAGTTTTGAGTCTAAATCTAAAGAACTACTTACTGAGCGGAGAACAAAAGTTTTGAGTCTAAATCTAAAGAACTACTTACTGAGTGGAGAACAAAAGTTTTGAGTCTAAATCTAAAGAACTACTTACTGAGCGGAAAACAAATGTTTTGAGTCTAAATCTAAAGAACTACTTAATGAGTGGAAAACAAAAGTTTTGAGTCTAAATCTAAAGAACTACTTACTGAGCGGAAAACAAATGTTTTGAGTCTAAATCTAAAGAACTACTTACTGAGCGGAAAACAAATGTTTTGAGTCTAAATCTAAAGAACTACTTACTGAGTGGAAAACAAAAGTTTTGAGTCTAAATCTAAAGAACTACTTACTGAGTGGAAAACAAAAGTTTTGAGTCTAAATCTAAAGAACTACTTACTGAGCGGAGAACAAAAGTTTTGAGTCTAAATCTAAAGAACTACTTACTGAGCGGAGAACAAAAGTTTTGAGTCTAAATCTAAAGAACTACTTACTGAGTGGAGAACTAAAGTTTTGAGTCTAAATCTAAAGAACTACTTACTGAGCGGAGAACAAAAGTTTTGAGTCTAAATCTAAAGAACTACTTACTGAGCGGAGAACAAAAGTTTTGAGTCTAAATCTAAAGAACTACTTACTGAGCGGAGAACAAAAGTTTTGAATCTAAATCTAAAGAACTACTTACTGAGCGGAGAACAAAAGTTTTGAGTCTAAATCTAAAGAACTACTTACTGAGTGGAAAACAAAAGTTTTGAGTCTAAATCTAAAGAACTACTTACTGAGCGGAAAACAAATGTTTTGAGTCTAAATCTAAAGAACTACTTACTGAGCGGAGAACAAAAGTTTTGAGTCTAAATCTAAAGAACTACTTACTGAGCGGAAAACAAATGTTTTGAGTCTAAATCTAAAGAACTACTTACTGAGTGGAAAACAAAAGTTTTGAGTCTAAATCTAAAGAACTACTTACTGAGCGGAGAACAAAAGTTTTGAGTCTAAATCTAAAGAACTACTTACTGAGCGGAGAACAAAAGTTTTGAGTCTAAATCTAAAGAACTACTTACTGAGCGGAAAACAAAAGTTTTGAGTCTAAATCTAAAGAACTACTTACTGAGCGGAAAACAAAAGTTTTGAGTCTAAATCTAAATAACTAATTACTGAGTGGAGAACAAAAGTTTTTAGTCTAAATCTAAAGAACTACTTACTGAGTGGAGAACAAAAGTTTTGAGTCTAAATCTAAAGAACTACTTACTGAGCGGAGAACAAAAGTTTTGAGTCTAAATCTAAAGAACTACTTACTGATTGGAGAACAAAAGTTTTGAGTCTAAATCTAAAGAACTAATTACTGAGCGGAGAACAAAAGTTTTGAGTCTAAATCTAAAGAACTACTTACTGAGTGGAGAACAAAAGTTTTGAGTCTAAATCTAAAGAACTACTTACTGAGCGGAGAACAAAAGTTTTGAGTCTAAATCTAAAGAACTACTTACTGATTGGAGAACAAAAGTTTTGAGTCTAAATCTAAAGAACTACTTACTGAGCGGAAAACAAAAGTTTTGAGTCTAAATCTAAAGAACTACTTACTGATTGGAGAACAAAAGTTTTGAGTCTAAATCTAAAGAACTACTTACTGATTGGAGAACAAAAGTTTTGAGTCTAAATCTAAAGAACTAATTACTGAGTGGAGAACAAAAGTTTTGAGTCTAAATCTAAAGAACTACTTACTGAGTGGAGAACAAAAAATTTGAGTCTAAATCTAAAGAACTACTTACTGAGCGGAAAACAAAAGTTTTGAGTCTAAATCTAAAGAACTAATTACTGAGTGGAGAACAAAAGTTTTGAGTCTAAATCTAAAGAACTACTTACTGAGTGGAGAACAAAAGTTTTGAGTCTAAATCTAAAGAACTACTTACTGAGTGGAGAACAAAAAATTTGAGTCTAAATCTAAAGAACTACTTACTGAGCGGAAAACAAAAGTTTTGAGTCTAAATCTAAAGAACTAATTACTGAGTGGAGAACAAAAGTTTTGAGTCTAAATCTAAAGAACTACTTACTGAGTGGAGAACAAAAGTTTTGAGTCTAAATCTAAAGAACTACTTACTGAGCGGAGAACAAACATTTTGAGTCTAAATCTTAAGAACTACTTACTGAGTGGAGAACAAAAGTTTTGAGTCTAAATCTAAAGAACTACTTACTGAGCGGAGAACAAACATTTTGAGTCTAAATCTAAAGAACTACTTACTGAGCGGAAAACAAAAGTTTTGAGTCTAAATCTAAATAACTTATTACTGAGTGGAGAACAAAAGTTTTGAGTCTAAATCTAAAGAACTACTTACTGAGTGGAGAACAAAAGTTTTGAGTCTAAATCTAAAGAACTACTTACTGAGCGGAGAACAAAAGTTTTGAGTCTAAATCTAAAGAACTACTTACTGAGTGGAGAACAAAAGTTTTGAGTCTAAATCTAAAGAACTAATTACTGAGCGGAGAACAAAAGTTTTGAGTCTAAATCTAAAGAACTACTTACTGAGTGGAAAACAAAAGTTTTGAGTCTAAATCTAAAGAACTACTTACTGAGCGGAGAACAAAAGTTTTGAGTCTAAATCTGAAGAACTACTTACTGATTGGAGAACAAAAATTTTGAGTCTAAATCTAAAGAACTAGTTACTGAGCGGAGAACAAAATTTTTGAGTCTAAATCTAAAGAACTACTTACTGAGTGGAGAACAAAAGTTTTGAGTCTAAATCTAAAGAACTACTTACTGAGCGGAGAACAAAAGTTTTGAGTCTAAATCTAAAGAACTACTTACTGATTGGAGAACAAAAGTTTTGAATCTAAATCTAAAGAACTACTTACTGAGCGGAGAACAAAAGTTTTGAGTCTAAATCTAAAGAACTACTTACTGAGTGGAAAACAAAAGTTTTGAGTCTAAATCTAAAGAACTACTTACTGAGCGGAAAACAAATGTTTTGAGTCTAAATCTAAAGAACTACTTACTGAGTGGAAAACAAAAGTTTTGAGTCTAAATCTAAAGAACTACTTACTGAGCGGAAAACAAATGTTTTGAGTCTAAATCTAAAGAACTACTTACTGAGTGGAAAACAAAAGTTTTGAGTCTAAATCTAAAGAACTACTTACTGAGCGGAGAACAAAAGTTTTGAGTCTAAATCTAAAGAACTACTTACTGAGCGGAAAACAAAAGTTTTGAGTCTAAATCTAAAGAACTACTTACTGAGCGGAAAACAAAAGTTTTGAGTCTAAATCTAAATAACTAATTACTGAGTGGAGAACAAAAGTTTTTAGTCTAATCTAAAGAACTACTTACTGAGTGGAGAACAAAAGTTTTGAGTCTAAATCTAAAGAACTACTTACTGAGCGGAGAACAAAAGTTTTGAGTCTAAATCTAAAGAACTACTTACTGATTGGAGAACAAAAGTTTTGAGTCTAAATCTAAAGAACTAATTACTGAGCGGAGAACAAAAGTTTTGAGTCTAAATCTAAAAAACTACTTACTGAGTGGAGAACAAAAGTTTTGAGTCTAAATCTAAAGAACTACTTACTGAGCGGAAAACAAAAGTTTTGAGTCTAAATCTAAATAACTAATTACTGAGTGGAGAACAAAAGTTTTTAGTCTAATCTAAAGAACTACTTACTGAGTGGAGAACAAAAGTTTTGAGTCTAAATCTAAAGAACTACTTACTGAGCGGAGAACAAAAGTTTTGAGTCTAAATCTAAAGAACTACTTACTGATTGGAGAACAAAAGTTTTGAGTCTAAATCTAAAGAACTAATTACTGAGCGGAGAACAAAAGTTTTGAGTCTAAATCTAAAAAACTACTTACTGAGTGGAGAACAAAAGTTTTGAGTCTAAATCTAAAGAACTACTTACTGAGCGGAGAACAAAAGTTTTGAGTCTAAATCTAAAGAACTACTTACTGATTGGAGAACAAAAATTTTGAGTCTAAATCTAAAGAACTACTTACTGAGTGGAGAACAAAAGTTTTGAGTCTAAATCTAAAGAACTACTTACTGAGTGGAGAACAAAAGTTTTGAGTCTAAATCTAAAGAACTACTTACTGAGCGGAGAACAAAAGTTTTGAGACTAAATCTAAAGAACTACTTACTGAGCGGAGAACAAAAGTTTTGAATCTAAATCTAAAGAACTACTTACTGAGCGGAAAACAAAAGTTTTGAATCTAAATCTAAAGAACTACTTACTGAGCGGAGAACAAAAATTTTGAATCTAAATCTAAAGAACTACTTACTGAGCGGAAAACAAAAGTTTTGAGTCTAAATCTAAAGAACTACTTACTGAGTGGAGAACAAAAGTTTTGAGTCTAAATCTAAAGAACTACTTACTGATTGGAGAACAAAAGTTTTGAGTCTAAATCTAAAGAACTACTTACTGAGTGGAGAACAAAAGTTTTGAGTCTAAATCTAAAGAACTACTTACTGAGCGGAGAACAAATGTTTTGAGTCTAAATCTAAAGAACTACTTACTGAGCGGAAAACAAAAAATTTTTTAGTCTAAATCTAAAGAACTACTTACTGAGCGGAGAACAAAAGTTTTGAGTCTAAATCTAAAGAACTACTTACTGAGCGGAGAACAAATGTTTTTAGTCTAAATCTAAAGTACTACTTACTGATTGGAGAACAAAAGTTTTGAGTCTAAATCTAAAGAACTACTTACTGAGCGGAGAACAAAAGTTTTCAGTCTAAATCTAAAGAACTACTTACTGAGCGGAGAACAAAAGTTTTGAGTCTAAATCTAAAGAACTACTTACTGAGCGGAGAACAAAAGTTTTGAGTCTAAATCTAAAGAACTACTTACTGAACGTAAAACAAAAATTTTGAGTCTAAATATAAAGAACTACTTACTGAGCGGAGAACAAAAGTTTTGAGTCTAAATCTAAAGAACTACTTACTGAGTGGAGAACAAAAGTTTTGAGTCTAAATCTAAAGAACTACTTACTGAGCGGAGAACAAAAGTTTTGAGTCTAAATCTAAAGAACTACTTACTGAGTGGAGAACAAAAGTTTTGAGTATAAATCTAAACAACTAATTACTGAGTGGAGAACAAAAGTTTTGAATCTAAATCTAAAGAACTACTTACTGAGCGGAGAACAAAAGTTTTGAGTCTAAATCTAAAGAACTACTTACTGAGCGGAAAACAAAAGTTTTGAGTCTAAATCTAAAAAACTACTTACTGAGCGGAAAACAAAAGTTTTGAATCTAAATCTAAAGAACTACTTACTGAGCGGAGAACAAAAGTTTTGAATCTAAATCTAAAGAACTACTTACTGAGCGGAAAACAAAAGTTTTGAATCTAAATCTAAAGAACTACTTACTGAGCGGAAAACAAAAGTTTTGAATCTAAATCTAAAGAACTACTTACTGAGTGGAAAACAAACGTTTTGAGTCTAAATCTAAAGAACTACTTACTGAGCGGAGAACAAAAGTTTTGAGTCTAAATCTAAAGAACTAATTACTGAGTGGAGAACAAAAGTTTTGAGTCTAAATCTAAAGAACTACTTACTGAGCGGAGAACAAAAATTTTGAATCTAAATCTAAAGAACTACTTACTGAGCGGAAAACAAAAGTTTTGAATCTAAATCTAAAGAACTACTTACTGAGCGGAGAACAAAAGTTTTGAATCTAAATCTAAAGAACTACTTACTGAGTGGAAAACAAAAGTTTTGAGTCTAAATCTAAAGAACTAATTACTGAGCGGAGAACAAAAGTTTTGAGTCTAAATCTAAAGAACTACTTACTGAGTGGAGAAGAAAAGTTTTGAATCTAAATCTAAAGAACTACTTACTGAGCGGAAAACAAAAGTTTTGAGTCTAAATCTAAAGAACTACTTACTGAGCGGAGAACAAAAGTTTTGAGTCTAAATCTAAAGAACTACTTACTGAGCGGAGAACAAAAGTTTTGAGTCTAAATCTAAAGAACTACTTACTGAGTGGAGAACAAAAGTTTTGAGTCTAAATCTAAAGAACTAATTACTGAGTGGAGAACAAAAGTTTTGAGTCTAAATCTAAAGAACTAATTACTGAGTGGAGAACAAAAGTTTTGAATCTAAATCTAAAGAACTACTTACTGAGTGGAAAACAAAAGTTTTGAGTCTAAATCTAAAGAACTACTTACTGAGCGGAGAACAAAAGTTTTGAGTCTAAATCTAAAGAACTACTTACTGAGTGGAGAAGAAAAGTTTTGAATCTAAATCTAAAGAACTACTTACTGAGCGGAAAACAAAAGTTTTGAGTCTAAATCTAAAGAACTACTTACTGAGCGGAGAACAAAAGTTTTGAGTCTAAATCTAAAGAACTACTTACTGAGCGGAGAACAAAAGTTTTGAGTCTAAATCTAAAGAACTACTTACTGAGTGGAGAACAAAAGTTTTGAGTCTAAATCTAAAGAACTAATTACTGAGTGGAGAACAAAAGTTTTGAGTCTAAATCTAAAGAACTAATTACTGAGTGGAGAACAAAAGTTTTGAATCTAAATCTAAAGAACTACTTACTGAGTGGAAAACAAAAGTTTTGAGTCTAAATCTAAAGAACTACTTACTGAGCGGAGAACAAAAGTTTTGAGTCTAAATCTAAAGAACTACTTACTGATTGGAGAACAAAAATTTTGAGTCTAAATCTAAAGAACTACTTACTGAGTGGAAAACAAAAGTTTTGAGTCTAAATCTAAAGAACTACTTACTGAGCGGAGAAATCGTGTGACGTCGTACACCTTGTTGTCTATCACCATCCAGCATGATTGGCTACAACAGTGATCGGCTACCTCTCGCCGGCTGAAAGTCGGTCTTTTATTTTCCGAGTTTTCGTCCTTGCCAGCAGAAAGTTCCGACCTTACGTCAGATCTCTCAGACGCTGTCAGTCCAAGGTAGGAGCTGTCTCCAGCAGCTGTGGCGGTCAGAGCGTTAGAGACTTCACCGTTTTCTTCATTCGGGCTCAACTGTGAAATTTAAAACGTACTTTGTACATCAAAAGACAATTACCATCATCCATTAATTATCATGAACGATTAGTTCTGCCTACAGATATATTTCAATGCATGTGTCAGAATAAAGCGCAAGTCTGAATAGTTCCGTATAAGTTTATTTTTGTTTTGTTTCAGTTCGTCAACTCACAGTTAACTAATGACCAGGATCACATCATGGTGCAAATGTTTGCGAGAGTACTCGTGAAAGCGTGTGGAGATGGAGTGAGGAATGGATTTAAGTGTGTGGAGATGGAGTGAGGAATGGATTTAAGTGTGTGGAGATGGAGTGAGGAATGGATTTAAGCGTGTGGATATAAAAATGATATTGGAAAAAAAAAAGAATTGGTACATGCATGTGTGTATGATAAATAAATTGCATAGAATTTTGTTTGTTAATGCAGGTCTTGGGTCAAACCTCCAACCAGGACCGTCTTATTATAGTTAGTTAAGGCAAAGATATACAAAGGAAGATACATTGCAGTTGACATACACGCATACACAAGTTAAACTGTGAAGTTAACCACAATATTTAGATAATACAGTATTGGCCCAATGAAATACATTTATATCTCCAGCACCAACGATGTCTAATGTGTGAATAGTGTCGGTGGTCTTTAAGAAATATATTTGGGTAAGCTCAACCAGTGGCGTAGCTTGGGGGAGGGGAGGACGGTCCAAATTCAAAAGTCCACATAGGCCAGACACAGGAGATACACAAGAGATACACAAGACACCGTCAGACACGAGATACACAAGAGATACACAAGACACCGTCAGACACAGGAGATACACAAGAGATACATTAGACACTGTCAGACACAGGAGATATACAAGAGATACATAAAACACCGTCAGACACAGGAGATATACAAGAGATACACGAGACACCGTCACACACAGGAGATACACAAGAGATACACGAGACACCGTCAGACACAGGAGATACACAAGAGATACACGAGACACCGTCAGACACAGGAGATACACAAGAGATACACGAGACACCGTCACACACAGGAGATACACAAGAGATACACGAGACACCGTCACACACATGAGATACACAAGAGATACACGAGACACCGTCACACACATGAGATACACAAGAGATACACGAGACACCGTCACACACAGGAGATACACAAGAGATACACGAGACACCGTCACACACAGGAGATACACAAGAGATACACGAGACACCGTCACACACAGGAGATACACAAGAGATACACGAGACACCGTCAGACACAGAAGATACACAAGAGATACACGAGACACCGTCACACACATGAGATACACAAGAGATACACGAGACACCGTCACACACATGAGATACACAAGAGATACACGAGACACCGTCACACACAGGAGATACACAAGAGATACACGAGACACCGTCAGACACAGGAGATACACAAGAGATACACAAGACATCGTCAGACACAGGAGATACACAAGAGATACACAAGACACCGTCAGACACAGGAGATACACAAGAGATACATTAGACACTGTCAGACACAGGAGATATACAAGAGATACATGAAACACTGTCAGACACAGGAGATACACAAGAGATACATGATACACTGTCAGACACAGGAGATACACAAGAGATACATGAGACACCGTCACACACAGGAGATACACAAAAGATACTTGAGACACTGTCAGGCACAGGAGATACATAAGAGATACATGTGACATTGTCAGGCACAGGAGATACACAAGAGTTACATGAGACACCGTCAGACACAGGAGATACACAATAGATACACGAGAAACCGTCAGACACAGGAGATACACAAGAGATGCATGAGACACCGTCAGACACAGGAGATACACAATAGATACACGAGAAACCGTCAGACACAGGAAATACACAAGAGATGCATGAGACACCGTCAGACACAGGAGATACACAATAGATACACGAGAAACCGTCAGACACAGGAGATACACATGAGACACTGTCAGACACAGAAAATACACAAGAGATACATCAGACACCGTCTGACACAGGAGATACACAAAAGATACAGGGGACACCGTCAGACACAGGAGATACACGATGAATAGACATGAGTTACACAAGAGATACGCAAGAGATACACACGAGATACACGAGAATCACAAGAGATATGTGATCAATGTCATTGTGAAGATCTGCAATTTTTTTTATCCCAGTGGGAGCGATTTAAGCTGAGCTTAACTTCTAACTTCTATCAATAGAAAGGAATTTTCGAACAAGTGGTTTCAATTAAGCCAGTGTTTCCCAAACTGTGCTCCACGGAAACCTATATTTTTATCCCGTTTTGTTTTTTGTTTGCCAAAGATTAAATTTCATTTGGACGAACGGATCTTTCAATGGTCGAGGTACAATGTATTTCAATCCTTGCATTAAAAATTTTAATTATTCAATGTGACAAACATGTCTAACATGTTGGATATTTTCTGCATTTTTTGCTTTCTGATATCTATTGTTATGACATGATTAGGAATTAGTTATTTGTTTCGGGAAAAAGGGGAAAGTTTTACTTAGCGACAAATGACGTGACAGATCTTTAAAAAACAAGAACGCTCTTAGTGACGCTAGAAAGAGGATGCTTTGTGTAGAGCAGTAGAATAGAGATACGAATTTACGGACATAGCTGACATCGGACGATTCCCTTCTTAGTTATTAAATGTATTTGTAAAACAGCATCAGCGTCGACTACCTATTTTGATTGTTTCGGCTTTTCGCCGGTGTTACTGAAGTAGTTTTGAGTTCGGTATTACTTCCATTCAGACGTAGATCTACACTAGATATATCTACAAGCATCAACACCGCGCGGAAGCCTGAACAACGTGGCGACCCCCGACTCGGAGCTTACTGGCAGCAACATCAAGAAGAATAGAAGCCCTCTGTTAGGAGGAGGCAGAAGTTAACGTCATCGGCCTAGTCTGCAGCTAGACCCTGATTATACAGCCACGTCGGCGAAGGAAAGCCAGTGAGATCCTGGACTCGTAGAACTAGGAGGTAACGAAATATAGATCTAGATCTACAGTTGTGATTTGTAAATGCCCATACTTGTGGCATCGTATTGAAGCTTGTATCGAGAAGGCTACAGTTTTATGGGGGGATGTTTAATGCAACAATATGAGTGCCTGCATCCCATAGCGTATGTCAGCAGGAAACTGTCAGAAGCGGAGAGAAGATATAGTGTAGTGGAAAGGGAGGCTCTGGCAATAGTATGGGTGGTGACAAAGTTGGAAAGTTATTTGTTGGGCAAAGAATTTTGTTTGCTCACTGATCATAAACCTCTCCAGTTCATGCAACAGAAAAGCATGAAGAATGGAAGAATATGTAGATGGTTCCTGATACTACAGAATTTCAAATTTGAAATAAAGGCAATAAGCGGAAGTATCAATATAGTGGCGGACATGCTGTCTCGAGTTACGTTGAGATAGGAGATATAACTTGAACACAGTTGATTTTGTTTTAATTTAAGTAATCGAGTTGGATAGTAGTCATAATCAGATGGGTATTATGTTGTTGTAGTATTAGTTAGTATTAGATTGACTCATGTTAGTTATTTATTATGTATGAATATTAATATGTATGAATTGTATGTATGGAGGTATGAATAGATAGGGCATTTATAAGGCGACGAGGTATTGATATCAAGGGAAAGTAAGTTTTATAAGTTATTACTTGTTGTTGATCATGATCATACATCAGTAAAAAGTTAGGTCGCGCTGGGACAAGTAAGTGGAGAGAGGAAATAAAATACACTTGTAAATGCCCGAACGAACGTTAGGTGTATAGTGGGAGAACGATTATTGATAAATGTCAATTTGTCATATTAGGTAAAATGTCTGTCCTGACGTGTGAGGGAAAGTGGTGGAACCTCTGGAATGTGATGTGATAAAGTATAGATATACGGACTATGTCGGCGGTCACCTATGGCACATCACATTGGACAGTATCACTTTGTGACATTTGAGGGAAATAGGTGTTCAGATCAACTTGAGTTTGGGACAATGATGAAGAAGTTGAAACCGAAATCAAGACTCAAGTTGTGTTGTCTTTTATGTTTCCCTACATTTTGGCCCTTGCGCAATGTAAGACTAAGACAGTAGATAAAAAATTGACTGGCAATTTTTTTTAGCGGGAGGGGGAGGAGTTGTTATGACATGATTAGGAATTAGTTATTTGTTTCGGGAATAAGGGGAAAGTTTTACTTAGCGACAAATGACGTGACAGATCTTTAAAAAACAAGAACGCTCTTAGTGACGCTAGAAAGAGGATGCTTTGTGTAGAGCAGTAGAATAGAGATACGAATTTACGGACATAGCTGACATCGGACGATTCCCTTCTTAGTTATTAAATGTATTTGTAAAACAGCATCAGCGTCGACTACCTATTTTGATTGTTTCGGCTTTTCGCCGGTGTTACTGAAGTAGTTTTGAGTTCAGTATTACCTCCAGTCAGACGTAGATCTACACTAGATCTATCTACAAGCATCAACACCGCGCGGAAGCCTGAACACTATATATCCGTCTTCTTTAATATGTCTCAGGGGGGCGCGGTGGTCGAATGGTTAAGCGCTTGGCTTCCGAACCTGAGGTTCGAATCTCGGTAAAGACTGGGATTTTGAATTTCGGGATTTTTGATTTGAGTCCACCCAACCCTAATGGGTACCTGACTTTAGTTGGGGAAAGTAAAGGCGGTTGTGCTAACCACATAGCCTAACATCCTGCTCATTAACCGTCGGCCAAAGAAACCGATGATCTTAACATCATCTGCCCGATAGATCGCAAGGTTTGAAAGCGGAAACTTTTTTTAAAAATATTTTTTAAAATATGTCACGCTTATTATTAGTTTTTTTAATAAAATTTTTGTTTGACGATCGTTTTACAATTTGCTATATGTATATAAATCTGAGTAATGCCCCTTTTCCTTGATATATCAAATGAGAATGTATATCAACTATGGTGTAAATATGCTGTTCGAAACGAAAAAAGAAATCCGATATTAACAAATAGATAAAAATCTTTCCGATGGTCCTAGGCAACCCCTGACAAATGGTCATTCGACCCACAAAGGGGTCGCGATCCACAGGTTGAGAACCCCTGTACTAGATAAATCATATTCTAACTACATGCGGGGAGGGGGGCTACCCTATTGCTCTCCCCTTTTAAAAAACAAAACTTCAAATACCCAGTACTTACTTGCAAAGTGGCCAAAGCCCAGCTAATGATTCGTTTTGTTTTGGCAGACATTGTAAGTGCGAATCAACTTAGGAAGAAAGATTTTCTTTTTTAAAGTAAGTATTTCGAGACCTACAACGGACGGCTTGATTTCTTCACTAGTGATAATCCAGTACCAGGTTGCATCAGCGAATACGACTTGACATGTAATTCTGTTAGTGCCGCTGTGCGAGTTACCGCCCTTACCTAGCTAAAAGGTAAACAGTGTGTAAAGTCTCTTGGCGTGCGAAGGACTTTATAGCCGCGCGGATCTGCAATCTGATTGGTCGTGCAGATTGTGCTGTGCCATGAATGGAGGGAGCATTCATTGTGCTGAGACCACGCGACACTTAGTTTTAAAACAGCGAAAATACACTATCGTGTTTTAAATGCTTATAAAAAGAAATGTGAAAACATTTTTTTTTAGTTTTAAAATAAATAATGAAAAAAACAAATTAGTTTTACTGTTAATAGCAAACGACTAACCATTATTGATTGCTTATTGTTTCATCATCTAGTACTACTAAGATTTGGATCCAGGATATTGATTCCCCCCCCCCTCTCTCTCTCAATAAAATATAGCATGATTTTAGTTATAGAATATAGAATCTTAGAGGGAATATTTCGAACGCCCAGTTCTGATACCGTAATGTCCTAGTGGAAAAACTATAAATAGCTAACATTTTGGTGTATCCGGTGTACAGTACAAAGACTGTTGAAAATCTATGGTGTTTTTTTATTTTATTCAAATAGGTATATGATAGTTTTTTAGTACTGCAGATACACATTTTCTACGCTCTTTCGTTTGTAGCACTCAATGATTTCAAACTGGAAACAAATGTATCGACTTTCACTCTCTGACTTGGAACGTATTTAAAACAAAGTCGACAACTAACTTGGTTAGGCCAGTAATAGAATATGCATCCTCTGTTTGGGACCCCTCAACTCAAGATAACATTAAGAAACTGGAACAGACACAAAACAGAGCAGTGAGATTCATAACAAACAAATATTCACACTTAACTAAACACCTTTAGTAAAATCACTAAATTTAGAAAGCCTTCAGGACAGAAGACTCAAAAGTAAAGTAGCAATTATACATAAAACACTGAACCATAATATTCAAATACAAAAACAAAATTTAATAAAATACTCTGAAAGACACAAAGATAAAGACACATTCCTAGTCCCATATGCTAGGACAAATTTGTACAAATACTCCTTCTTCCCTAGTGCTATTAGAGCATGGAATGGGTTGTCTGAGCTAGCCAGGAAAAACATGGATTTGGCAGAATTTAAGTCATTGGTTAATATGTATGACAAAATGCATGACGCGTAGGACGTGATCATCTTCTTTTTGAAGTAACGTCTGTATTACATAAGATAAGAAGATAGCAGGTAGTAAGGAGATACGATGATCAGCTGCCACGCATGGAGATTTTGTTAAAATTGTTTTTTTATTTAGTTGGCAAAAGTGACAATCAATTTAGCGCCTTTGAGATTGCTTTACTTTATTGGGAAAATCTCCAATAAATGACGGCAATCTACAATTCGATAAACACAATAGCTTTTCAAAAGACGTTCATCTTGTTGACGAGAGAAGTGCAACGAGCAATGGATTGTTGTTTCCTTCATGTATAACAGGGAGTATTTTAATTAATATCAACTTGATCGTAATTACTTTATGCGATGTGTGTTTCTAGTCTGGTTTCGTTTGATTTAAATTTTTTGGGAACATCTTCACATTATTCCGTCTGGTCAATTCAACATAAGCATTGCACATTGACGTAGTTGTGAACGTTGAACCCTGAACTCTGACACTGAACAAAAAAGAATTCAATCTTTTGAGAGTGAATGCTACAGAAAAATGCTGGGTATCAGATACCAGCCAAAGGAGGCATATATGAAGAGCTGGTGGTATTCTTGAAAATCAACAATCTGGCTGGCAAAAATGAAGAGCTCCTCAACACTGCAAAGAGACGATGAGCCGAGCTGGTTCGGTCATATTGAAAGGCATGACTCAATGTCCAAAGTTATCCTTCAGGATACAGCGGAAAGAGCACCAAGAAAAGGTCGACAAAAGAAAAGATGGCAGGAGAATGTAAAAGAACGGACCGGCTCTCTCAAGATACCCAACTAATAACAGCTGCTAAAAAAGGGGGGGGGGAAGTGGATGGATTTAGCTTCGCGATTTGTCACAGCACCCTTGGGACGAAAATCATGGGACAGATGATGAAATTAGATTTTTTTTAAAATGTGTATGATCTTTAGTAAAGTTGAAGAAAGTTGAAAACTTGAGAGACCACAAGGAGAACAAAACAAGAGACAAAAGCAAATATAAAGGAATAAAACTCGGTCCCTGGCGATTGTAGTCAAAGATAATGATTAATAATAATGACCTAACCCTCAAGGCCCGAAATTAACTTTAAAAAAATATCTTGGACAAAGTAAACATAAGGATTGAGATTTTAAAATTAGATCCACGTTAACATTAATGTTATCAATATAAGTAAGCTTGTAACACTGCTAGAAGAGTAAAATGTTAAATTACCAAGATTGTTAAGATGAGAAGAGTACGGTGAAAAAAGACGCGTCGGGGGGTCTCGGGTATGACTGACCTCATTTAGTGGGGGAAAAAAAGGCATGTCTCTAATGTTTCATCATCCACAGATTGTCACCCGACCTTGACAATCCAAGATTTGACCCAAATAGTTTTTAGATTCACGTGACGAAAATGTGTGCGTATACAAAATCAGTCAAGTGTAGCAGCTAAAAAAATTGGGTCAGTCATTTGGTCTACTATTGTATTTACAAATATCGCGTCTAAGTATTTCTATTGGGTTAATCCGGAAGTGGGGTGGGGGTGGAGTTTATCAGCCCTAGAAAATATTATCCCCCATTGTTTTGCATTATAGGCCTACATTAGATCTAAAACTTCAACAAAGACCACTTAAAAATAAATCCAGTGTGGCACAAGAGAACTTAATTATTTCTAATTCAGCCATTTGAACATGTCTACCATGTCAACGTACAATGTAGTTGACCAGGGGAAAGTTGCAATTGGAAGCTTAAAACGTTCATACGATTGATTGAAATTCCTATTATTAATTTTTTTCCTTCTGGCCCTATAGTAATAACCATACACCTGTTAATAACATTTAAAACTATTCTGCTTTATAGTACTATAATAGCTTATTCGGGTCCAGGCAGCCTCCACTACATGGAAGCATAGTCTCATGTGCTCCGAGACTCCGCAACGTTTTAGCGCTTGTCCCAGCACTGAAACCACTTTTCCATTTCTTATTCTTCATAGTTGCCAGAGCATTATGGAAACTCACAGCTTGCTCGGTATGTGGTGTTACTCTCCTTGGTGGGCCAAGGAGTTTGCAATGGATGCAACGCAATGCATATAGTGGAAGCTACAGTAACTTACGACCACCAGGAGAAACCAAAACCTTCACTGAAAGATTTCAGGTTTTGTTTTGATAAATGTCATGAAATAGGTAAGTACATTCTCTCTAACACACTCTTAGAGTATATGTGAGTGTACGTTTGATTAGTCAAGTTTCTCGCATACAAGACATAAGTAGCCTAAAAAAGAATAAGAGTAAAGAACCCTTTTCAGACCTTGCGATCTATGGGGCAGATGATGTAAAGGTCATCTGTTTCCGTGGCACACGGTTAACGAAGGTGTCACGTGGCCAGCACAACGACCAACCTCCTTCACTTTTACAACTAATGTCGTGTACCCAATTAGTAGCTGGGTGGACCCCCAAAGATCACGAAATAAAAATGTCCATTGTTAAAAATACAGTATAAATATTGCGCCGATTTTATTTTCATTTGAAATTTAATTTGCAAAGCTTGAAAAGTTGTGATTTGCTTTCTAGATACCAGTGTCCGGATAGAACTAAGGTTTCCAAAGTGATTACATTATCTGACAAGCATATTATTTTTAGATACCAATCTCTTTAGTTCCTATCTCTGTCACGAAAACGTAACCCATGTCCGCTTATTATTGGACCTTTTTTTTCTGTGAAATGCCTACAAGTTCAGCAAGTCTTACATTTTGTCAAACTGAAACAACACATTTGAACGCCACCAACTTTCTCTTCTGAGATATTAATTTCACATAAAGACGAGGGTTGTGGGGGCTGTTTCTAGAAGTTGTAAAGTGCTTGACATGTGAGTGTGTGTGTGTATTAGAGGGGTGGCTGTTTCTAGAAGTTGTAAAGTGCTTGAGATGTGAGTGTGTGTGTATGGGGGGGCTGTTTCTAGAAGTTGTAAAGTGCTTGAGATGTGAGTGTGTGTGTATGGGGGGGGGGCTGTTTCTAGAAGTTGTAAAGTGCTTGAGATGTGAGTGTGTGTGTATGGGGGGGGGGGCTGTTTCTAGAAGTTGTAAAGTGCTTGACATGTGAGTGTGTGTGTATTAGAGGGGTGGCTGTGTCCAGAAGTTGTAAAGTGCTTGACATGTGAGTGTGTGTGTGTATGGGGGGGGGCTGTGTCCAGAAATTGTAAAGTGCTTGAGATCTGAGTGTGTGTGTATTGGAGGGGGAGGGGCTGTGTCTAGAAGGTGCTTGCGATCTGAGTGTGTGTGTATGGGGGTGGGGCTATGCCCAGAAGTTGTAAAGTTCTTGGGATCTGAGTGTGTTTGTATGTGGAGGGGGGAGAGAAACGACTCGTACAAGCTGAATGTATATCATACATATGGAGAGGGGACAGAATTTTAAAACAAATCTGTGCGTCGCCTTGCAAGCGGATATATTCTTTGACACAATGACGTCAATTTTTTGGTTTCTATAGACATACTTACTCCAACGTAACCCCTCACAGTGACCTAAGCCATCAAAGGTCTATTTATCAATGGTGACCAGCCCTGAATGGTCCACTTAGCCTTTATTAATCTTTTCTGGGTGTATATAAGTTATTAAGTTACTACGAGCCTAGGACAACATCAAAGAATGTATGACATTTAATTGACCCCAACTAACTTTGACTAATTGTACGACTGTAATGTCATCCAAGGAAGTGGAGAGAGGGAGTTTTACCATAATAAAAGAATGGCAGACCAAGATCAGAAAGTTACACGCCTGCGAGGTGTGTTGGATCCTTACGTATGTAAATGGAACAAAGAGTTAAGTTACATACTTAGTCATATGTTGTGGCGTAGCTCTGAAAGGTAAGAGAGGGGGAGAGTTATTTTTATAACACATTCTTTTATCTTCGCTTCTTTCTCCCTTCTTATTTAGGCCTATAATTATTTTTTTTATGATTGCTCAGTTCTTTTTAAACAGGTACCAGGAGAGCATGGATAAACATTGCATTTTACGCGAGAGGAAACTGGTGCTGCTGTCAAGTGGTTAAAACACCAGTTTGCAGCTCCAGAATCGTCTTATTTAGTCACACCAAATTCTGTCCCGAAGCAAGGAGAAAAAAAAACAGCACCAGTAATTCATTTGGGCAGAGGCAGACTGGCAGGGGTGGCGAGTGGGGCAACCGCTTCAGCCCTCGCGCTTTGTTGGGCTCCGCGATGGAGAGAATCTTTAGTCACCGTCGGTCCACCGCACTGCTAAAGCCGCCTCTGGTACTCGCCCAGGGCCCCGCGCACCGATAAAGCCGCCTCTGTGTTTCGAGGCAGATATATTACAAGGACATATGTAGGCTACTCTACCTTGGCCCACTACCTCATTCCTTATTATTCGCTATGCATCTCATCATACAGAGAACGCAGTGTGTGAGACTGTATCGTCCAGACCTACATGCCATGAAACATTATTTTCTGCAGAGTCTCAGAATCTTATATAGGCTATCACTGTAATTTTATGGTAGACAGTAAAAAAAAGTACCGAATCCTGGTTTGAGTGTTATGCTTAAAAGTTTAACTTTATAATACTAATCTAATAAGGTTTACGGAACATTAATATTTTGTTTTAATTCACGATGTAGAGAAAATTTTTTACTAATGTTAGGCCTGCAATATTTAAAAAAAATCTTCTATCAGATCAATAGTTCATTTAAGTTAAATTTGTGTAGACTAGCTTAAACATATGGTTAGGCCCACATGTAACGTTAAATTCTATAAATTTAGCCTGTTTGTAGAATTGGCAGCTTTATCTGTGTAACCCTGTCATGATAAATGTGTGCACTGCTGATATCGTATGTTGATACTCGGTCGTTGGGTTGTAGCTTCAAACAGCTAGTAACCTAGAACTAACCGTTGTGGGCATATTATACAGTTAAACTTAAACTTCCTTTTAAAATAAAACTGACTAGAACTAGTATCTACCTAGCTCATAGAAACGCACTTCGTCTTTTTGTCTTCGAAATCTCTGTCTCTATCTCTTCCAGTTTCCAGTTCTCGGTTCAGGTTGAAACTTAACACAATTACACATTGAAGTTGAGACCACACGAATCAATAAAAAATATCCATTTAGTTAATCAATTAGTCGTAATTAATTAATGTTGTTTTATTTGTAAAAGCCAACGCTAGATGGCTGCCTGGTCGTGCGGTTTGCGCGCTGGATTGTCGTTTGGATTTATCGATAGTCCCGGGTTTAAACCCTGCCCGCTCCCATCCCCCGTCGTCCTGCGGGAGGTTTGGACTAGGAAGTAAACTATCTTCAACTCTGAAGGAACATCCGAAACATGTAAAACATTTTACAACATAAGCCCTATAAGTCTTGCAATACCAGGAGAGAAACGTTTGCCAATGTGTATAGTTAGGATGGATGACAAATAATGGAGGCAATAGCCCTCTATAAAAACGAGATTTTTAAAAAGTATTTTTTTAAAATACTTAACTTGTTTGCAAATATGCACAGCTTTTAACTTCAATATAGATGTCTGTAGAAATGTATAGAAATAAACATATAAAAAGATTCTATTCACTTCAAGACACTATTCACTTCAAGACACTATTCACTTCTAGATACTATTCACTTCAAGACACTATTCACTTCAAGACACTATTCACTTCAAGACACTATTCACTTCAAGACACTATTCACTTCAAGACACTATTTACTTCAAGACACTATTCACTTCAAGACACTATTCACTTCAAGACACTATTCACTTCAAGACACTATTCACTTCTAGATACTATTCACTTCAAGACACTATTCTGTCCCACGTCTCTCACATGTTCTCCCCTTCTTTAACTTCCCCATTTTGATAAACTTGAATTACGACAGACCACCTCGTGTTTTCATCAGAATCTATTCAGCCTACACAACAAACCAATCACACACTTTAACTCATAGTTACATCAGAAATTAGACATAGACATTTCATAACAAGCTGATATTATTTTCTTTGACGATTGTCTTTCTGTGCACACAAGAAAATTCAAGAAAACTAAGAAACTAGAACGGACGGATTTACAAACGTGAGATTTATAACAAACGAATATTCACGTTTAACTTAGAGCAACACCATTAGTCAAATCACTAGAGACACATCAGGACTAAGATTAAAAATTAAAGAATAATACACAGAACAATCTATCTATATATATATAATTCTCTTCATAGCTCAACAGTTTGGACAAGACGTAAAGGAAAGAACACTCTTTTATTTCTAAAAGTCGGACTAGAGTTACCCCACGTAACCGCCGCTAAAGTTACATGAGGTAACTCTAGTCCGACTTGCAAAAATAAAAGAGTGATCTTTCCATGACTTTTAGGTGGTGTCAGGAATGGTTGAGCCAAGAAGAGAATTATATATGTAGATGCTAGGACAAATTTGTGCAAGTTGCTCCTTCTTCCCTATTACCATTAGAGAATGGAATGGGTGGCCTGAATTAGCAAGGAAAACTAACGACTTCCAGTTGAAGTCATTGATTAACATGCATGCCTAGATTGACACGTGAAATGTGAAATGCGTAGGATATAACTCTTGTCTCTTTTGAAGTAACGTCTGTTATATATAAAATAAGAAACTTTGTTGAAAGAAAACGAAGGAAATGAGACAGCTTTCTCGCAGTCTACACCAAGATTGATTTCTTTTCTACACACCTACATCCGAAAATTAAGGATTGATCATTAACATTTTCTTATAAAATATATAACACTACAGTCACATTTTAAGCGGTCCATTTTCTCAGTGGATGTTTCGATCACCAGCTTTGAGATCAATAGTCCTAGTCCTAACTAGAGTCTAGAGTGATTTATGACTCAGCATATTTCTGTTTTCAAGTTGTAATATTAGATCTACATACTTAGGTCTTACATTTAGTGGCAAAAGAGGACTACGGTAAAATATGTGAAAAGGGCTTTGACAAAACAAAATACAACTGCTATTGTGTTGAGGAAATGAATTTACAAGCAATGAAACCTCACTCTAAATAAATGTAGTAGATTTTTAAGTATCCTAACTATTGACAAGCATGCTAATAAAAAAAACAAACACGCACACTAATACACACACACACACAAAGTGTAAGCAACACATTGATGTTACAATGCTACGTCGTATGTTGAAAAACATTGTAGGTCAATGTGAAGGACAAAAGGGAAATGTTAGCCAATGTAAATCAAGTCAACAGACACACCTCCAAAAAAAAAATAATATAAAAAATCACAAGGTCATTACACATCCTTGAAGTGCTTAATTGTGATAAGGTGATCACAAGAAGAAGAAAAAAAAGACCTCTAAAACACTTTATTCAACTTCTCTAGATAATAAGCCTTTATAATGTTTCCATTAAGATTTGAGTTGTTAGACTATTATTATTACAATTTTTTTTATAAAGTCAGGATTCGCATTCGTGTTATGAATTGTATGATGCACCATTAAATTCAATCCCGTAGGGTCCATTCGTATAATTAAACTAGGTTCCTGTGTTACTTTTGCCTTTGCACGCGCCTGCTAATTATAGGCTTGAGAGCCTAAGAAATAGATTCCATATAGACTGTCACTACAACCTCAATTATTTTTGGGGCCTGCTTTTAAGTTGTTTTTCACTGTAAAAACATATAAGGGTGAAAAAAGGGTCAAATAGTTTTCTAATTTTGGAACAAGGCTATACAGTTGAAAGTGAAGGTTGCCAGACTACATTTCAGCCAATGAGATTTAAGAACGAGAAACACACCTACCAAACAACATTGTCTTCCTGCGATAAGGCAGCGTTTCTCAATCTTTTACTTGTGATACTTTCCCCTATTCCCACGAAGAAAGGCACATTCCTCGTTTCATATGCTAGGACAAATTTGTACAAATGCTCCATCTTCCCTATCCCTATGAGTTGCCTGAGCCAGCTAGGAAAACCAGTGAATTGGCATTGGTTAACATGCATGACTAAGTGCATGACGCGTAGGACGTAATCATCTTTTTTTTTAAAGTAACGTCTGTATTATATAAGATAAGAAAATAAAGGTAGCCTACGTTCGCTCCTCAACCTTTGTACAAAGCTTATATCAAGTCACTCTGTCTTTTTGTCTGTCTGGTCAAAAGTGTGTACACGTTTAACCACGTTATTTCTCCCACACCCAATCTCGGATCAAGCTGAAGTGTTGAAAAACTATTTCTTTGACATGCCAATACAAGAATGAATTTTTAAAAATTAAGCAATTAATCAATCAACTATTGGTATCTCAAACAAGGGAAAACAATTGTAGTTGACTGATGTGGTGGTATAAGTTGAATTAGTTCCTTTATTTTATATAGAGAAAGTAGATATCTAATAACAGATAACTATATAATCTTCTATTTTCATAAACACATACCTGGCACAATGATCAGTCTATTTGCCTGGGAGGCTTATTAGCACTCTAGTTCGAATTCGGGTCGTTCAACTTTTTTTTACAAAATGCATTAAAAAGCGATCACCTAGATACCCCCTACTTTCTCCCCCCCCCCTTTTTCCCACCTGGTCCAGACAAGTGATAGTATCATAGAGCATTGAGAAAACTTAAAGCATGAAATTGCGCTAAACAAAAACAATTGGTAAAAATATTTGTAATCGCACAGATTTATTAGATCAGGATGGAATAATTATACCCTCCCCCCCCCAAAAAAAAAAGATGTTGTTCTACTTCTTCTTCTTCTTCGTTCTCATTGTTATGTTGGAGTGTTCAGA
The DNA here is from genome assembly GCA_036873155.1 of Biomphalaria sudanica. Lineage (NCBI taxonomy): Eukaryota > Metazoa > Mollusca > Gastropoda > Planorbidae > Biomphalaria > Biomphalaria sudanica. The sequence goes on along the minus strand of JAZGLO010003305.1, from coordinate 3,848 downwards.
TGACTAGACCAATACATGAGATGAACTGTTGGAGTGTTCAGATGACTAGACCAATACATGAGATGAACTGTTGGAGTGTTCAGATGACTAGACCAATACATGAGATGAACTGTTGGAGTGTTCAGATGACTAGACCAATACATGAGATGAACTGTTGGAGTGTTCAGATGACTAGACCAATACATGAGATGAACTGTTGGAGTGTTCAGATGACTAGACCAATACATGAGATGAACTGTTGGAGTGTTCAGATGACTAGACCAATACGTGAGATGAACTGCGCAGTGGTTTCCAAATCAGGGAGCTCTCCATATAGTTTTCTTTCTATTGGGGTGTTTTGGGTCCAATGTCTTATACTTGCCTCTTGGTAAAGAGAGCAGTTTTGGAGAACGTGGTTGGCATTCTCTGGTGATACTCCACATGGGCAGATTTCACTGGTTCCAATTTTGAGCTTCCGGTACATGTGTTGTCCATTCTGTTGTGTCCGGTCCTGAGTCGGATGTTCTACTAACTTGGAAAGCGACCCGCTGATTGTCTCCAAACCTTGATAATCACATTATTAAAGGGAAACTCCGATGGTTTTGACATTTTGATATAATATGTGTTTTGATTTACAGATAATGAATATATGATTCTTTTTTTTTTTTTTTGCAATAATAACTTAGTATTTTATGTTTTTCCGACGTAATTTTCCTGCGCATCCAAAACAGTCAGACTTTCACCGGGTTTCTATGTGACGTCACAAATGTGTTTTAATCTATTGACTTATTGTATAACAGAAGACCATACAGCAAAGTTTACATTTTCGTAAAAGAAATATATCTTGGTCTTTGCAGTTAGATCTAGGATCTTGTAAGCAAAGAAAAAATGCGTATTAAAAGTAGATTTACATGCTTGACTAACCCCGGCAGTCTGTATTTTCACGCCAGACCACTCAACACACAACAAGCACTATCGCTTGGTTGTCTTGTCATGACACGTAGTCTCGACTAGCCTTACACTGACAAGCTTGTTCGAATCATTCAGACACACGATCTATTTACATCTTGGGACAGAGAGAGAGGCTTAGATGAAAATCCTTATTGGGGAGATTATCTATGTTTTATCAAGGTTCAAACAACTAACAAGCTGAGTCTCAGTAAAAATAACATGTTTTGTGGTAGACATTCGAGGGGTCGCAAGAAAGATAGAAACGAGTTACCCAAGCTGTAACTATTTTAATGCTTTTCAGGTAAACACAAAAAGTTCTTCAATACTGTGAAGTCCAGAAAGCTGAGATATAGTTTGAGCACACCGCGAATTATGAGTCCTTGGAAATTAACAGTTCGCTTTAAACTACTGTCCAGCGAGTACAGATCCCGGGCTCAGTAATGAAATGTTGCGATGACAGCGTGAAGTAGTGAAAATTGCATTCAGCCGATAGCTTGTAACCGAGAGGACTGGAGAACCTTGGATGTGCACATTGTCACAACACCATGCACAGAGCAAAACTAAGGTCCAAATACGAAAGTGTGATGATATAGATTTCTATTGTATTAGTAGTGTCTGGCAAACAAACAAAAAGTTTTAAACTGATTGCTAGAGCTAGCATATAAAAGTTTTGAAATGGTTTCAAATTTCGCGGTATGATTGTATGCTTCAGAGGTGTGATTGTGTGCTACTGAGGAGTGTTTGTGGGTTACCGAGATGGGATTGTGGGCTACCGAGGTGTGATTGTAAGTTACCGAAAGCCTGATGATGTTTCTAGGTTACCGATAGTGATTGTAGGCCACTGAGGTGGGGTTGTAGTCTACTGTTCAGGCGTGATTGTAAGTTTCCATGAAAATATTAAACTATAAAAACTATAAATACAGTCTGCGGCTGCCAAATTATGATTGTAAGCTCAAAAGTTCATGATATGAATCAAGGAAATCAAATTAACACCCTTAGTCCTAACACTTTTTTTCTCATTTTAAACATTTGTTTCTGTTTTTAAGTTAAGACAAGCGAGAATTTTAGTAGGATACATTGTCTCTTAGTGATATAATAGTTAGTATTTTTATTGATAGTAAAATGTCACAAGGGTCGGTGTCACCCGGTTCGGTAAGCTCGGGGTGTCACCCCCCCAGGAAAATAATCTTCCCCTAAAAAACAAACATCTTTCTTTATTTTGAACAATAAAACTGTAAGCTAATTAATAAATTGTTTATACTCGAAAAGTGGTTTTCAATTTTATTTTAAAATGTCGCTGTTTTTCACATTTTATCCAATTTTCTTCTTCTTCTTCGTTCTCATTTTTATGCTGAAGTGTTCAGATGACTAGACCAATATATGAGATGAACTGCGCAGTGGTTTCCAAATCAGGGAGCTCTCCATATGGTTTTCTTTGTATTGGGACGTTTTCGGGCCAGTGTCTTGTACGTGCCTCTTGGTAAAAAGAGCATTCCTGGAGGACATGGTCAGCATTCTCTGGTGACACTCTATACGGGCAGATTTCACCGGTTCTAATTTTGAGCTTCCGGTACATATGTTGCCCCACTCCGCTGCGCCCGGTCTCGAGTCGAAAGACCAGACGCTGATCCTGTCTGGATAGCCCATAATAGGTTTCATCTTTCTTGTGATTTGGATGAGAGCTTACCAAATGTTATTGTATAAATTAAAAATGTACTATCATGGAATTGAGAAACCTTGAGTCGAATATATTTATACTAGAGATTATTCATGTGTCGTTCTTGTAGTCATCGATGATGTCATTAAACAGGCTGCATTCGGATTCCCATGGCCTAAGCCAAACTGAGTTGAATTTTGCAGGCGACATAGCATTACTTTGAAATACAATTAAATGTAAACACGAGATGATGGATAAAGACGCCCTCAAAGTTATACATATAGGGCGCAGGTTATCCATTTCCCGATCAACATTGGTCATGCAGATCTTCAACAAATAGTAAAGTATTTAGGCAGTGTTATCTCAAGAGATAGAGATATATATCCTGTTGTTGCATGTCGGATTGGAAAGCAGGAGCCGTCTTTTAATAAGTATGACCTATCTGATTAAACAAATCAATTAGTTTGGAGATTAAAATCCACATACTCAATAAAATCATTGTCCCTATGGCCATCTACGCTTCGAGTCGTGGAAGGTTGAAAAGAGGCTGAGTAGTGATGGCTGAGAAGGATACTACAAATTCTCCCGATATAATGTTACCAATAGAGAAATCTTTTCGCACACAGGCATTCGTCATGCAGTGTCACCCGGTGCGGCCCGCACCCCCCGCACCTGCCTAGTGCCACTGCTAACGGCTACTAATCTATAGTAGAATTATATTTTGTTTTTAGTATTTGATAATATATAAGATAGATCAATACAGTTTTATTTAGCTTAGCCTTATAGCCTAATAATATTAATAATAATCACCGCGAATCTCTTTAAGCAATATAGATCTAACTAAACGTGCCACAAGTGCCGTATGGTATGGCATATACTGGCATATAGCTATTGTATACCGTAGTTGTTTTATGCTCACTTAATTCGGCTACGTTTTCAACTGCCATATGCATACAATTATAATAAAGATCTTTTGTCAACTACGCTTTGGCCTGCCTATATATATATATATTTTTAAAGTTCATAATAATGAGGATGTGAAAAACAAAAAAAAGGGGGGGGGTACTTAGTTATAATATATATATCATTATATGTCTATGGTTATATATATATATATATATAGTTCGTCCATCGTGGTTCGATGATGACCACTTTGTCATCCAGGGGGCTGAGGGCTTTGCACTGGGGTTTTATGCCTCCTCATGTGGCTGGTGAGACCTATGTGAGCCCGGAATGTTCGGCCGCACACTGGGCAGGTTAC
>JAZGLO010003304.1:0-19122 GCA_036873155.1 Biomphalaria sudanica | reverse complement strand
ATCATAGGTAGCACAAATTATCTTCTAATGAAAAGAAAGAACAAAAAAAAAAAAACTTAAAATTACCCCAAAAAATGTTTTTAAATATTAAAATTCACAGGCTTTTTAAAAACAGTTCTTAAAAAAACAAATGTTTCAGGAGTTTGGCTATCCCTATATATTAATGACATAAAATCTTGACTACAAAGTCATCCATTTTATGCAGAAGTTTATAATACTATTTTTCAAGCCCAATGAAATCACTTTTGATCATCATCTTACCAACAACACTTCCTGTTGCACAGCCTGTATATACATATCGCTGACCCGTACTTGCCTCTGGAGAAAACTTGCATCTAATTAATGTATGCAGTATACAGTGACCACGATAGGTCATCACAGAGGAATCTCCATTAAGGTCCCGTTTCTTAGCCACTAAAAAAAAAACAGCAAGAGATGATTAGATATTGTTCCTACTTTCACCATGTTTCTTACACAGTGTTTAACAACTGGTACCATAAACAAATACATACTTCTTCTAGGAACCTGCTGCCAACGGTAGTCCCAACGCTGGGATGAAACTACTTTTTTGGTCTCCTATAACAAAAATGATTATTTTCTTAGCATTAACATTTTAACATGTGTACTAAGTATAAAGGAAATATTGAGAGGTAGAGCATGAAGCACATAGCCAAAAATTGACTGAACATCTTTCTAACATTTCAAACATTCACAAATATAAAAATGTTCATTATCTTATCTTATCTTATATAATACAGACGTTACTTCAAAAAAGAAGATGATTACGTCCTACGCGTCATGCATTTAGTCATGCATATTAACCAATGACTTAAATTCTGCCAAGTCACTGGTTTTCCTGGCTAGCTCAGGCAACCCACTCTAATAGCACTAGGGAAGAAGGAGTATTTGTACAAATTTGTCCTAGCATATGGGACGAGGAATGTGCCTTTATCTTTGTGTCTTTCAGAGTATTTTATTAAATTTTGTTTTTGTATTTGAAGATTATGGTTCAGTGTTTTATGTATAATTGCTGCTTTACTTTTGAGTCTTCTGTCTTGAAGGCTTTCTAAATTTAGTGATTTTACTAATGGTGTTACCCTAGTCAAATGTGAATATTCGTTTGTTATGAATCTCACTGCTCTATTTTGTGTTTGTTCCAGTTTCTTAATGTTTTCTTGAGTTGAGGGGTCCCAAACGGTGGATGCATATTCTATTATTGGCCTAACCAAGGTTAAATAACATTTTAGTTTTATGTTCTTATTTGATTTATAGAAATTTCTTTTAATAAACCCTAATGCTTTGTTTGATTTTTTTATAGTTTCATCAATATGTGGATTCCATGACAGTTTTTCATTTATTATAACACCTAGGTATTTTGCGTTTTTAGTCTGTGTTACTGGTTGCCATGAATAAGATAAGTGGAATTAATTTGTTTTAGTTTTTTTGTTACTCTTAACAACTGACATTTTTCTGGGTGGAAAGACATGCTCCAATTTGATTTCCATTTCTGTAATTCATCTAATTCTCTTTGTAAAATATCTGTGTCTTGTATTGTTTTTATTGTTCTATATATTATGCAATCGTCTGCAAATAATCTGACTTTTGTTCCTGAACTAATGCAATTTGGTAAATCATTTATGTAAATTAAAAATAGTAGTGGACCCAAGACTGTTCCTTGAAGTACATCTGAGCATTACCAGCATTAAGTTGGAGGTTAACCCAATAGAGTTCCCTAATGTTGTAGAACGCTAGTAGAAGTTTTTAAAAAACTCCTATAAAAAGATCTCATAAAGTCTTGTTCATGATGAGAACAGAAGGTAGGTAATCCACCTTTTTTAAAAATTTAAAACCAGACTATATATATTATTTATTAATCAAAAATAAATAAATGGAAACTAAAGTGCTGATACCACAGGGAATACATTTTTAAAACTTGTTTTTAGTCTAAAGGTATAAAAAGTATATATTTTTTAAACAATACATATTTTTCTATTTTTTAAAAATAGTTTATTGATTATTTTTGTAATCAAAGTTATCTCTCTTTGTTAGACAATATATATATAATTTTCTGCATGGCTCAAGAGTTTGGACACCAAATAATGGAAAGATCACTCTTTTATTTATGCAAGTCGGACGGACTAAAGCTGCCCCACGTAATTTTAGAGGCGAAAAAAAAAGAGGGGGGGGGGGGGGGGGGGAGAACAAGTAGTATTCACCTGTCACTAAATAGCAGGGACGGACTTAACCATTGTGGGGCCCTATGCAAAATGGATTTCGCGGAGCCAAGTTTGGGTAGGGATACGGATAATAAGTGAAAATTAATAGTTTGTATTAGAAAATAAATTCGTCTTTGCATTTTATTAATTCTTTACTACGTACAGAATTACTTTATGAGTCTTGTGTTTAGCGAAGTCATACAGTATTTCATTCATATAATTCTCTTCATGGTTCAAGAGTTTGGACACCAAGTAATGGAAATCTATAAATATAATTCTCTTCATGGCTCAAGTGTTTGGCACCAAGTAATGGAAAGATCTGCAAATTAATTCCACTTATCTTATTCATGGCAAACCAGTAACACAGACTAAAAACGCAAAATACCTAGGTGTTATAATAAATGAAAAACTGTCATGGAATCCACATATTGATGAAACTATAAAAAAATCAAACAAAGCATTAGGGTTTATTAAAAGAAATTTCTATAAATCAAAATTCTGCAAGTCGGATGGACTAGAGTTTCCTCACGTAATTTTAGAGGCAAAAAAAGAAAGAGGTGGGGGGGAGGGGGGGGGGGGGGGGAGAGAGAGAACAAGTAGTATTCATCCGTCACTAAATAACAAGGCCGGACTTAACCATTGTGTTTGTGTTTTCAAAAGATTTTAATAATTTCGGGATATTTCCAGGACTTTTTCGTATATTTTGCAATTTCATGAGATTTCCTGGAGCTCCTGGTAAATCAGGAGGCTGCGGAAAATCTGTTATAAGTTATAAAATGGTTTAGTTTAATAATTTATACACCTAGAATTAATATGAAATATGAAAGTGCGGGGCACACTGCAGACACATAGGTTGCATTGGCCTAAGGCCAGCCCTGCAAAATAGCAGCGCAGGCTACGCCGCCGGTCGACTAGTAGAGAATACTTTTCTAACAGAAAATAGGGGCAAGTGGGTTACAAAAACAGTAAATTATCTTAACAGCAATATTAAATTTGTTACCAGGAGTATTTCAAGTGGTAAGTATAAACAAATTATTGTTATCAAATTTGGACCATTATTTCAAATGTTTATCACAAGAGCAATAGACTTTATTGACAGATCACCATCAGGTTGGACAACACATTAACTATCAAAATAATTTCATCTCAAGCTAGCAATGAAACTGACCTCAATGCCTGCCTGGTCAGAAAAATATCGAACATCCCACAATTTTAGAGTCTGGTCTTTTGAATTGGACACAAAAAATCTAGCATCACCCTGAATAAGACAAATCATTTATATACATGACAATTTTTTATACATAAATATATTTTTAACTACTAGAGATGTTTAATACACAAATGAGACATGACATAAGAAGTAATTCTGTTATTTGTTTGATTAAAGCAATTCATGTCATTACTGATAAACAGCATGTTCTGATGCAGACCATTTTTTTTTAAAAACTAGAAATGCTTTAAATTAAATTATAACTATAATCAAACTGAAACCTATTTTAAACCATCATTACCTTTGAATCAATGTAGGTGATTCCATCACAATGGCCAGCAAGTGTCCCTACAGGTACTGGCCTCTCTTCCCTAAGTGTTCGCCTATCCCACACCTGAAGTGACAAGTACCGGAATTTAAGAGTATTAAAACAAGTTTCCATGAAAATATTATCTATGATTTTTATTTAACTTAAATAAGGTGCTTAACTCTTCAGAATATTAAAATATATAATTCTCTTCATGGCTCAAAAGTTTGGATACACAAGAAGTAAAGGAAAGATCACTCTTTTATTTCTACAAGTTGGACGGACTAGAGTTACCCTAGAAAAAAAAAAGAGGGGGGGGGGAGAGAACAAGTAGTATTCACCCGTAACAAAATAGCAGGGCCAGAATTAACCTTGTGACCAAGAAGTCATGGAAACATCACTCTTTTTTATTTCAACCCTACGTAGTTTTAGTCACTAAATAGCAGGGCCTGACTCAACCGTGTGGGGCCCTATGCAAAACAGATTTCGCGGTGCCAAGTTTGGGTAGGGATATGGATAATAAGTGAAATTTAAGAGTTTGTATTAGAAAATAAATTCGTCATTGCATTTTATTCATTCTTTACTATGTACAGAATGACTTTATGAGCCTTGCGTGTAGCAAAGTCATACAGTATATCATAAAAATTCTATTTCCTACATAGATCACGCTCAATAGCAAGAATTACCAAATGTTTTAATCTATCTTCGAGAATTGTTGACCTCAAGTAATTCTTCATTAGTTAGAGGCGCGAGAAGCTTCTTTCACTAGATTCCACAATTACGGGTATTGCATAATGCCATTTTTTTTATCGCGTGTAGGATTGGCATTTTCCATTTTGAATGACAACCCAAAACGACAATTTTTTGTCTATATATTTCAGGAAATTTTGTTTGAGTTTTCAAAAGATTTTAATCATTTCTGAAGATTTCCAGGACTTTTTTTTGTATATTTTGCACTTTCAGGAGATTTCAAGGAGCTCCTGGTAAATCAGGAGGCTGCGGGAATTCTGTTATAAGTTAAAAAATGGTTTAATTTAATAATTTACACCTAGAATTAGCGTGGGTCCTTTGAAAGCCCACTGCGGCCTCATAGGTTGCATTGGCCTTAAGCCTGCCCTGCAAATATAATGGCATATGCTATGCATGAGTCGACTAGTATTAAAATATATCTTTAAAAATCAATGAGTAAGCAATAGTATCACCACCTAAAAAAATCTGACATATTTTTTTTTTATAGTTCATCTGTGTGCTATTGTCCCATTCATTTTATGGACAATTTCTTCTAAAATTATCAATAGAACAAGAAAAGTCAAGAAGCTCTACTCTTTTTTTTTATTGAATTACAAGACCATCAGTCAACCATTTAAAAAATGTGAGTTAGTAAAAAAACAAAATTAAACAAGTGACTTCCAGTAATTTAAGGAGACAATGATAAACATATAAATGAAATGCATTAGTAATTTTTTTTTTTGTAATTAAAAAAAATAATTTAAACATGAGCTTGTCATAAAATTATGCCTGACAAAATTAATCATAGAAATGTATAGAAAAGAAATACTAAGACAAAAATGTCTACTCACCTTACACAAACCATCATCTCCACCACTGTATAAAATCTGTGAACTATCATCAGCAAACCTGACTGTGTTGACATCATCATCATGTGCATCAATCTATCCAATAAAACCAAAGTCAGCAAAAGAATAAAGGTCTACATTTTCAAACTACTTAAACATGAGAAATTAAAGTTTTGTGAAAATAATCTTAAATGCACTGAACTAGGCAGAAGTAAGACAAAATAAAATATACATTCTATCTATAACAGGATGAAATTTAGCTACCCATAAATCATTCCTAGATAGAAGTACAAAACACATAGAAGAATGTCTAACAAAAAACAACAGTGGTGCCCCTCCTACACTCTCCAATGATACAGTTTAAGCACAGTCCATCCCTAATAAAATATTTGATGTGGTGAAAATTATTTGTATGTATATTTGGTTCAATGATGACCACTTTTGTCATCCAGGGGGCTAAGGGCTTTGGGGGATGACTAAGTGATTTGCCCTGAAAATTTTGATTAAAGTGAGGAGGATTCGCGCAACACATTGACCTCATCTTAATCTAAGAATTGCTGAAGCAGCAACCAAAAAGCACTATGTTCAAACTCTGACAGATCTTTTTTCTCTCAATGAAGTTGAACAAATCCTGTCACTTTTGAATGAATTGATGTCAAGGGCTGGTGGTTTTGTTGAATGATAGCCACTTTAAATGATGGAACTTTGGTTGCAAGATGAAACTCTATGAACTCTTTGTACCTGCACTTTGACCTTATACTCCTAACAACTACTCTAATAGGAACCAAACACTCAATGAAAGTCTTTCCAGTCACTTTCTTGTCAGGTTTACTTGACTAGACTAAGTTTAAACTGTAGAGAACTTAAAGTAACTACAATGTCTTCAGTGAATAATAGAAAATTGAAGAGAGAAGTGATGCGCACACATAGCTCTGAAAGAAAACATATGAATTCTATTGAAAGAGTTACTTTTTGTTTCTACCTTCAGTGTTCTTTTGTTGGATTCTAAGTCATATACATACAAGTTCCCATCATTGGCTCTGTCAACAAAGAAGACAATGACATATATTCTAGACATTGCACATTTTTTTATTTATTTATGAATTAAATCTCAACTCTAGATTTATAGAACTATCTGTACTGCATATTTTTTATGATGGCCTAGAAACTAAAATGCTTGTGAAGAATAAAAGAAATTCAAATTGAAGATAAAAAAAAAACAATTTAAATCATCATTAAATGTGAAAAATCTACATTCGCCACACAGATCCAAGGTTTTGGTAGTGTAACAATAGGAAAGATTACAAAGTAATTTCTCTGAAAAATTTAACAGCAAAAAGGTATCTGGTAATGAAGCTTTTAGTAAAGAAATTATAAAATGCAAATCACATTTAAAATTTTAAAAGTAATTACCTAAAATAAAGACAAAAATCCACCCTGCTAACTTTGATAATTATTTGCAGTAAGTCCTACTTTGATAATTATTCATTAAAAAAAAAAGTTTAAAAAAAAGATGAGCTTGACATTATCATCACATTTAAGCAAGTAAACATGAATTGCTAATATGATGAACTGTTTAATTTAATCTTAAAAAATGTACTAGCTCTTTTTGAAAAAGAAATGAAGTTAAAAATTACAATATAATCTGTATTTTTAAAAATGTGTAACTAGTTCTTTATAAATATAAATGACTCGTGCCATAAATGACAATTAAGCATTAAAAAAATAAAAATAATTTTAATTTCAGTATTTTCTACCAATTTTCTACTACTAATAAATGCATGTGCTGTAAAAAAAAAAGGATCTCTTTGCATTTTACTCTCAGCTCTCTTAATTGTAATAATAAAAATACATTCAGTTTTAATAATCATCTTTACCCTCCTAATATCTCTTTGTTATCAGAGGAAAACATGAGGGAAAAGATACAGAAGCTGTGATCTCCAGGGTCAAAGTGCAAGGCCTCATGGACATCATGATCACCATATATACTGCACAGGTGAACTAGACAAATCATAAGGAAGCAATACATTAAGAGGGAACAATTCTGACGACTTTGACAGACACATTTCTAAAATTAATTTAATTGCCTTTTATCTCTGATTTTATTATTTTACCATACAAAATATAGAATAAAAGATGCTTGATTTTAATTTATAATCAAACCATACTTCTAAATATATAAGTAGAAATAAAAGTTTTTTTTTCTGCCCTAATTCTAAGGTATGGAGTGAAATGTAATATAATTCCCTATATTTGTAGTATATAGAATAAGAGGTATTTTCTTTGAGCACTAGTTTGTAACTTCTAAAGAGCAGAATTTAGACATTTTATTTCTATAAAAAATAAATTGATGAACATAATTTAGTGTACAGAAATTTTAATATTCTATCTATGCAAATATTATACTATCTTTATTTATCTATGCAAATATTGTATGGATAGATATAGTTATATTACATTTTTCAAATCTATTATATAAAGTAAGGCGTATGTATGTATGTATGTGATGAATAGAAATAAAAACCGCTTTGACTAATCTTGATAAAACTTGGCAGAAATGTTCCTTAGGTACTAACTTAGACCGTAGTGTATGTATTGTAGCCCTAAAACAAACTTAAGACCCTTAAAAAAAATAAAGTTGTCAGACTCTATTAAAGCTATAGGATTTATGGATCTAGGCTTTGTTTACAATGTTGACATGAGAAAAGATAAAAGGATTTAGATCTAGATCTAATTTTAAGAACTAAACTTTGCCCTTATAGTTGTTTTTTTTTGACACATGAAAATACAAAATATAGTTTATAGATTTCATTATTTAATCAAATTAACCTTCAAATTTGTGTTTCAAAAGCATTTTTACATTAATTCATTATTTATAACTGTGAATTTAGATATCCCGATGCACATTCTTTCATTAGACATTACCGAATAGTTACACATTAACACATCTCTCTACTGAGTCTATTCCTAGGTCTAAAACTCGTATTCAACTCTAAGATGATAAAACTTCTTTTCGCAAAGATAGTTTTATGCTTTAACACATGAACATACTAATTATAGTCCATTCATTTTATATTTTAATCAAATTAACATTCAATTTTGTTTTTCTAACGCATTTTTAATACATTCGTTCGCTGTTCGCTAAAGCTGCTTAGCCGTGTTGAGATAGGTTATATTCATTCATGAAAAAAGGTCACGCATGCGCAGAGCAAAGTCTACACGCAGCACAGAATGAACTCTATAAAAGCCAATTTTTAACTCTAGATTAGTCTAGATCTAGATCTATGTCTACCTCAAGATCTACTTTATACTTTAACACAAGAACATACAAAATTAAGTCTATTCATCTCAAATTTTAATCAAATATATGTAGGCCTACAAGCAAATGTTTTAATTTGAAAAAATGGATTTAAGTAGATTAGCTATTTTGATTTGATGGCTTCTTTCATACTATTTTTACATTTACACATTCGCTTTATTTATTACATTATTATTTCGTTTAAATGTTTTAAAAACACTCTCAGTGACTATATTGACAGTGGGTAAAATATGTCTAGTGTATAATAAAACATATATAATAAATGTGTAAACACAAATGTTTCTGTCAATTAAGTTGTCACTAATATAATTAATTTTGAAAAATATGAAAACACAATAATCCTGTGAATATTTTTTTACGCAACACTGTATTAATGGTAAACTTTTTAAGTGACCAGATTTTTAATATACTTACTGCAATCAGACCAGCTTGAATAAGCTGCATATCTACCATCAGGGCTGAAAAAAAAATCTATTATAAAGATGAACATAAAACTAGGAACACATTACATTACAAGCTATTTCATTGATTGCATTTTTTGTATAATTTGTTCTAAGAAACAAGTGACAATACATTAATTAGCAATACCTAAAAGTGTTTCAAAGTTTCAATGCAAATTGATCAATAGAAAACAGCATTACTAGCTACCTGAAAGCTGTATCCAATACACTCCAACCTACATCTCTAGCTCTGATAGACTTGATCAATTTAAATTCTTCATTACTGGTATTGTAGACACGGATATTCTGATCTAGAAAACACAATTTTACTCCTAATTAATTTTGAGTAAAAGTTTCTTTGGAACACAATAAAGCAAAAAGTAATATATTTTTTAACAAAATGTAAAAATACTAGTACAAGCCAAAAAGGTAGGAACCCTATTTTAATAAATTAATATGTTTATCGTGTTGTTCAAATATAAAAGAATCTAAAATTTCATAACCATAAATAATGATTTACAGCTGAATGAGTTGACAAATGTCAACAATGTATTCAACATATAGAGCTTGAAACAAAGGACATTACGGCATAATTACAGACATCAAGATAGATCTGATCAACATAAAATTTAGTCAAAACAAATTCACCAATAGCCACAGCTACTTATCCTAGCTTTCAAGTTAAACAAGAAATCTATGAAAGGATAAAAGGTCTCAACTGATATTAAAGTTTGAGCCAAGAATCTTTTCTAAAAATCTAAAATTCCTAGTGGCTGACATAGTTTTGGCAGTCTTCAAAAGATTAAGGATACTTTCATATTCTCCCCTATCTCTTGCAGCAGTAAGACAAGTGACAAGACACAAAATCTATTAAGATTTACAAGTTCACAATAGACTTCATCCCATCTACAAATAAAAATCAATAGCCAATTCAACTTAAAATCAATAATATGCTAAAGAAATCAAATGATTTGTATTGAAAACATTGGTTAGCCATTCAAAACATGACTCAAAGAAGACATTACAGACATCTGAGTTGTAAAATTAGCCTGTTTCTATATGTTGTAATAGTACACAAAGTAAGGGGTATGAATGAAATCCTTATTGCAGCAATACAAAAATGAGATGGCTGAAATCCCCATCTGCAGACTAAGAACTAACTCATTTTCACCTGCACCATACATTCATGAGGGATTAACAACCAGAACACACATTTCTATCAAATGTGATTGAGATAAACACCCCCATAAACTTTCCTTTTTTTTTTCACCTTAACATTAGTCTAACCATCTTTTTCCTATTTCCTATGCTTTTAAAATGGCTGGTGATTTTTTATTTTCTGACACAATAGCCAATAACAAGATAAGACATATAAGTTTTAAATATTAATTAGTTTTTGTGTACAATGTCTTCTACATTGTTTCTTATCTTGATCTTCTTATCTTATATATAAACAGATGTTACTTCAAAAAAGAAGGCATCACTGCTTAAAGAACTCTAGTGATTTTGTTGAAGTCCAGTACAGTTTACTAAACTATACTTATATACACTGTATTTTTGATAACCATAATAATTATATAGCTTCTGAAACAACAAAATATTTATATATATATATTGTCGTGCGCGCGTGATGTTTTCTTTGCATTTAAGCGACAAAACCCACCTGACATATATATATATATATTACAGAAAAACCATATTACCTTGACATGCAGAAAGAAAAACATTCCCATCTTCTGAGTAAATACCACAAAAAGCTTTTTTATGATGATAATTAACAATCTTGCGTAATCTGTTGGGCAAAAACCTAAAAGAAAATGTTTTAATATCAATAAATATTTAAAAGCATGATGCTTTGAACCAGGAGAGGTCAACCTATGGTACATGCACCAAAAATGGGGCATTGCATAATGAAGAAAAAAACAAAACAAGAAATAATAATAACTGATTTCTAGATAAAAATGTACCAAAGAAATTTAAATCACTAATATATGACACTCATACTGACCAACATGTTAATACTAATCGGTACGAAATCCCAGGACATAAAGGTTTTTATATAATTTAATTGTTTAGTATCAAATTTTGACATGTCCATGCAAGCTCTTCTTTTCATTCATCTCTTATCTCATCTCTGCCTGTGGTCCTGTCTGGGGCATAGGCCACAAACCAGTTTCCCCCAGGCATCTCGGTTCAGGGCGAGTTTCTTCAACTATCCCCATGTCTTGCCATCTGCTTCCCAATCGCAGTGCCATGTATTTTGGGCCGTCCCTCTCTTCTTCTTTTCTGGGTGGTTCCAGGTAAGGGCTCGTCTTGTAATGTTGGATGTAGGTTTATGTCCTATCCATCTCCAGCATATCTGAAGGATATTTATTTCATTGGGCTGCTAGTTTGTCCTTTGCTACAGTTCTTCATTCAAAATCTAGTCTGGCCAGCGTATCATAAGGATCTTCATGAGGCAGGTATTGATTAATACCTGTATTTTTTCATGGTGGTTCTCCAGATCTCTGCTCCATAAATTGGTGGTGGAGTTATTTACCTGGATCCCCAGATGTTCTGTGTCCTCCTGTCCAACTCTTCTTCAACTTGCAGTTTCACTCTGGTGACCAAAAGATAATGATCTGAAGCAACATCTGCTGTTCTCTTTATTAGCCTTGATTGGCCTTGAATACATCTGATAATATATATGATGTTGCCCAATAGAAGCATTTTTATAAGAGGAATTGGTGAACATTGCAACATCTTTGAAAAACTTATTGGCCTTGAGTCACTCCATGAAAAAACAGAGGGTACACAGGGTGTGCATAACTGACTATGTCTAAAATGCTATTCTAAACTTTAAAGGACTGAAGGGGGGAAAATGTGTCACATGTGAATTAGAAAGGGAAAAAATTGGCACATGGAAACAAAAGGTTGGCCACTCCTGCTTTAGACAATAGATATTACAATTCTCCCAAAATGCACAAAAAAAAAAGGACTTTAAAAGTATATAAGTTTATAAAAAAAAAAAAAACTATATTGTGCACACACAGACACACACAAACTAGTCTGAAAAACTTGAAGTGAACAAGATACTTTAACTTAGACACAATGACTTCATCATTAATGAAACAAGTACTATTCTTGTTCAAAGTGATTAATGCTTAAATACATCTATCTGTTCTTAACTGAAGATATTGTGATTAACTAAAGTACACATATAAATATCTATAGAAAAATAAATTTACTTTGAGTTTAAAACACACATATCTCCATGGGTAAACTGCTGCTGAGATTTCATACCTAGTTCTCTCTAAAAAAAATAAATAAATACAAAATTATTATTACTAGTAAAAGATAAAAAAATTACTTTGGATACTTTGTACAGACTTAGGTGGACAAAATTATTATTTATTATTGAGTGCAAGCAATAAGTTGAACATAATGTGTCATTCAAGAAAACAAAAACAGAAAAGAGTTTCTCTGTATTTACTCTTAACAGTTTGTCTATCACAGAAATTCTCAGAAAGCTTCAATGAATAATACTTCCCTAGCTTACATTAATAATGCCCTCATTTGTTTTGTGTTTTGTTGCCATAATTCATTTACAATGGAAAAAAAAAAAAAAAAAAGCAAACACTAACCTGTGCAATAAAATTAGGTATAGTTATGCTTTTGTACTGTTTGGTCCAAAGTTTATTGGTCCATCTTCCAGATGACTGCATTATGGAGGAATAGATATCACTTTCCTGTGGTAATTACAAACCACAACATAAAGTAGCAGTTAAACTAAGTAAAAGTAATTTATTTCTACCAAAATTTTTCCAACATAAAAAAAAAGTGTAGTTAACACTTGAATTGAAACACTTATCTTAAATTAAAAGAATTAATAATTATGATAACAGATATAACCTTCAGAGCTTTAACATTGGGCTGTGTCTCAACTGAAACAAAAATAGGTGAGTTGGCTGTATAAAAATCATTTTGTGTTGTTTTATTTGTTAATTAAGATACCTCAGTATATAAGCAATTGTGAATTGATAACAGCTATGGACAGTTGCAACAGTAACTTTTTATTAAAAGACTTTGATTGTTGGAAATAACCCTAACTCCAATCACTACTCTCAAATAAGTTACATTACATAAGCCCTAGTTTAAAACAAGTTCTACCTCAGCATTATCAACTTCAACTAAACATGTTTTATTTCAACTTCTACAATATATGCAAAATTAATTAAACATAAACCTTGACCTACCGGCAGGAGGGGGTTTGGTGCATGGTGTAAACTCATTATCTGATGAGGCGTCACTGTCATCTGAATTTCCTGTATCCTGACTGATGAATCGAATCTGACCACTGGAGATGTTAATAACATGCATGAACATTTTTTTTTCCAAAACTCCTACAACAATAACATGAAAAGAACTAGCTAATAAAATAATAATAAAAATGCATTTATTTCTAAAAAAATATATTGAATGAATGTAATTGTAGTTATTTTGTTTTGATTGAAATTATGTTTTGTATCAAAACAATATTTTTTTTCAACTTCTTTTTGATCATCTAGATTAAAAGTGATGACTACTTTTAACTTATTTCTGTTTTACTGGATTTTAAATTTATGATATGCTTTTAAACCTTTAGGGTAGAAATATGATTACTCTCTAGGAGCAGCATTCACACAGAACACTATCTTTAAATAAGTGTATATTTATGTCCATATATCTGTACCGTTTTTGTTATAGCTTTAGATAACATTAAGAAAAAAAAAAGTTGGACTAGTCTGGTTAGCATTACTAAATGGATATTTCTTTGAACTAAGGGAAGTATTTTATTTTTAGAATAATGCTATTAACCTTCTGATGGTACAGCAGTGAGCTCCCATGACTAGCCTACAACAGAAATCTTGCTGTCACAAAAAATACACATTTACTGATGATCCTTTAACGGGACTGTTTTAGCATTTGTCAGGCTGTTGTATGGGTTCAATTAAGCCAATGTCTAGTACTATACAAATTTTAAGCACATTTGGGAGGTTTCAGAGACAGACACTATGACTACCTTCTAATCAGGTATGCCACAATTGAAGGCAGATCAGGTTCTTCTCCAACTGATGCTGACTGTAGAATATCATGAGGTTCAGATGGGTCTTGATCCTGATCTCTGCCGCTCATTCTCCTGTTTATTACAGAATAACTTAATCCCATTAACAGCGGCACATTCCACCAAGGTGGTCAATATCAGCAATAACACTGATGCTAAGCTTAAGCACACAATATTTTTTATTAGTCTGGTATAATGTAGATTTCAGATCAGTAAATGTTTGTTGTATTTTTGACATATAAAGAAAATGTGTCAACTATGAAAAACACTTTCCATAACTTCAAACCATCAAATTTGTTTTTAACATAATCAGAAATCATGGAATCCAACAAGTTGATACTAAAGAAGAAAATGCCTGAAAAAAAAAAGTAAACAATAATGTTACACAGTTTCAAAAGCTAAGTATTCTTGCTTAAATGCTTAGATATTATTGAGATTGAACCAAGAAACTATTAAATACAGGTTTTTAGACGTCATTTTTCAATATATGACTACCATGGGTTTTAAAGAGAACAATAATAAAAATAATGTTTAACCAAATATTGGTTGCACATCTTTCTGTTATTTTTCTGCACTTCATAAATTTGTATTTCTTTATTCAGGTAGTGGTTGAAAACTTAGCTCTGCTGCTATTTCAGTATTCCATGATATCATATTTTATTTGACTACAGACCTGCAGTTTAAAATGAATTTATATGCCAGTTTTGTCTACTTGTGTAAGAGTATTTTTAGTATTGAGTATTTTTACCAGAAAACACACTGAACACTTGATATCCCTGCCACTAACTCAGCATCCTCCCTAAAGTTGACCTTGTGAGACTCACTAAAACAGACTTCCATCAAATTTAAATGGTTCAAAAGAAATTGTAGGAATGTTAGCAAAGAACTTTTAATGCAAATATTATCATGTTTTTTTAACATAATATATAAATATATAATATATTATATTCCTGCATGCAAAGTTTTTTTTTTGTTTTTTCCTCTAATGAATGCTTTTATTTTAGACTTCTTAGTTTGTATTTATGTGAATCTTTTAATTCTTTAATAATCATGAAATTATTTTTAGGGAAAAGGCTTTTCAATAAAAAAAAAAAAATCAAGAGTAAAGATTAATGTCCATTACAATTTTGTTTTGATTTTTTTACATTATCCACAAAACTAGTTTAAACCTGCTAATTTTAAAAAAAAAAAAAAAAGAATTCTAAGTTTTTCATACTTAGACAAAGCATTAAAAATTTACTTATTAGTTGTGATAGAGTTAGTTGGTTATTTCTAGACAGCATAGTACAGAATGGGGGTTAAAATTAACAACAGCAGAACTAAAAACTATTGCTGAATCACTGTAGAAAAAAAAAATGGGCCAAAGTTTTCACAGTAAGGACCAAGTCTACAATTTTTACTATAATATTTTACTATAATCAAAATGCAATATGACTATATTTTTTTTTATAAAAAAAAAAGAAAAAAAAAAAAAAGAAAAAATGATACCTAGTTAAAAATGTAATTAAGCAATAACAAATGGTTTACAAAAAAACTCTTTTTTCTTTGTTGTTGTTGATTCATTCCTCTAACAACTGTATATGTCACCTGAACATTCATGACTGCGCATTAAGTGAAAATAATTATAATGAAACAAAAACATGCCACCCTAACCCTAACCCAGTTTGAATACAGAAATCTGAATATAAAATTCAAAGCTCTGACTCCTTCACTGATTCAGCATAAACAAAAATCACCCTACTTTGCACGTGGAAAAAAAAAGGTTATAATACAGATATATATATATCCTAGGTCCTAGTATAATATTCATATTGCCATCTAGAATAATCTAGAGATGAGTATGAATAATGACTAAGAGTAAGATTAATGTTAGTGAAGTATTTATTGCATGGGCGTAGCCAGGGGGGGGGGGGGGGGGGGGGAGGTCGAAATTTTTGACAGATATTTAGCTTTGATTTTCTTTATTTTAGGAGAGATTTTAATACTAAACCATCACTTGCCCCAGCGCAGTCAAGGGTTTTTTTGCAGTTAAATCCCCCTTTTCTATAAAACAAAACAAAAATAAAATAATGTAAATATGACAATATCAGAATTCCAAGAGCATAGCTAAAGGGGGTTTTGGTTTTAAAACCCCCTCCGAAATTTACGATAAAATCTCCCTTTCAATATAAGACTAAAGCATACATCATTCACCAGATTCTATGAGTGTAGCCAAGAGAGGTTTTGTGTTTAAAACCCCCTCCAGCGGGATTTGAGTTTAAAATCCAGATAAATAGAGTTTTGTGGTTGAAAACCTCTCTCTTCAATATTATTCCAAAGCAAACTAAATTCACCAAATTCTATGAGCCCAGCTTAGGGGGTTTTGAATTTGTTAAAAAAAACTCCAGAGATTTTTTAGTTTAAAACCCCGCAACAGATGATTTGACGCTAAAACTTTCCTATTCGATATAAAACATAAAGCAAACTATAGTCGCCTAATTCCAAGAGCATAGCCAAAAGAGGTTACAAATTTCTACCAGTGCAATTAAGTGCAGTGAATAGTCATCTGCCGAAATTGAAAAAGGCTAAATGTGGCTCAACAAAGATGGCTAAAACGAATTTTAGGAGTCAGTTATAGACATTGGGTCTCAATGAAGGAAATCCTTTGTTGAACCTTAGTAAGGTTGTGACAGAGCATCGCAAGACGTTTGCGGGACATGTTCTCTGACAAAATGAATTACGCATAATAAGAGTTGTGATGACATAGAAGCAATTACGAGGAAAGCGCAAACAGGAAATCCTAATATAATTTGGCACCACACATTCATGGAGAACCTCAGAGCAGGTGGGAAGAGGCTTCGACATTGCCAGTGACAGATTTGTGTGGAAGCAGCACATTAGGTTTTTGAAATAAAACTTTTTATTAGCAGGATAATGCACTGTAGATACCTCAGAATATGCATTTTGTTGGTTTTCAATAACGGAAATAATGTTTGGCTCCGAACCCTGCTGGGGGAAGGGCTGACCCCCTTGCTGGCAAATGGCAGGGAGTCTACAATTTTCCCAATAATTCCAGGAAGAACCTATTCTAGGGTACAATAAACGTCTTCCGAATGGTGATTATGTAATAAAGATTAATTATGTACACACACATATATATTTATAATGTATATTTTTGGCAGCCCCCTCCCCCAAACAAATCCCGGCTACACCCATGAGTAATTGTCACTATTGTTAGTTATATCTAGAATCAAGAGTGCCTATACTCTCTATCATGATATTTAGATAATGATATTGTTACCTAGTTAAACTTAATCATAGTAAGATAGTATAATATAAATAAGAAGTCCGACAGCTACGATGGGCAGGGCACGTATCCTGTATGGGAGACGAACGTATGCCAAAGGCAGTGAGCTAAAAGGTGGTCGACGTAACAGAGGCGCACCACAGAAACGCTTCAAAGACCAGCTTAGGCATCAACTTTTCTTGGCTGACATAGAAGAGAGCAACTGGCTGCATGCGGCATCGGATTGAGACAGCTGGAAGTCACTCACACTCACAGTGATCGCATGCATCATATTGAATTGATCATTTCTGTCTAATCTTATTATTATATAATATATTTGAACTTAATGACTAGACCTAGTCTAGAACTCAATAGATCTATGAAATCTAGTCTAGATCAATTAGATATAGATCTATCTGGATCTATGTATATAGATCTATATTATTCTATATTATATGGTCTAATCAGTGAATCGGGGTGAATCAAATGCCTAAAAAGTTAGATCTAAATCTATAAATAAACAAAACACTGTTTCATTAAATATCCCGAATCTGTAAATTGATTCTCTTTTCGTTCAATTATATAAATATTATAATAATAGATTAGGTCTAGACTCTAGATCTATCTAGAAGACTCTAGTCTATATCTACTCTATTTATTTAATATAAAGATCTATCACTAATAATTATTTATAAAAAAAGTTAAACAAAAAAATCCAAGTAGATCTAGATCTAGATAAACTGGGTTTTTTTTTGTTTCGGTATTCACCTATTTCGAATCAAATTTTTAAAATTTATTTTGCATTTGTGTATATAGAGACGATTTTTTTTAAAAGTTGAACCTAGTGTTCCTAGTTTACCAACAAAAATGAGTCTTTCGTTAAGGTAAGGTAATAGAGTCTAGATCTAGATCTATCTACTCTAGATCTAGTCTAGATGTATGTAGAAAAGATAGGTTGCTTAGAATATGGATAGGATCTAGATTTTCTCCTGTTCAAGTTTCCACTGTAGATATATTTATATTTCTAGATCTATATTATTTGAACAAGTCTAGACTAGACTAGGTTAGTAGGTAGTGACTAGTCATAAGTCACTGTCACTGAGTCAGTTATGTTATACTTAAGTTAATTACTTAATACTAGTCTATGACTTATTTAAACTTATATATTATTATCAATTATGACTTATAAGTTATATAGTATTATGTATACTTATTCCCGTCTTATACTATGAGTTAATAGTTATGTTATAACTTATAGTCACAGTTATAGTACTAAATGATGAGTAAATGTAGCTTAAATTAGTATAATAAAGTAAAGTTATACTAGTAACTCTAAGTAACTATACTAATAGTTACTAATACTTACTAGACTATTCTCTATATTAAAAGTAGTATATTCTGTAACTATAATATTAATATCTATGACTATACTACTGTACTATACTATAGACTATAGTATATTTAAGTATATAAATATTTAATTATATTATAAATAGTATTATCATGAGTTAAGTCAGAAGTCCAGATAGTACTTTAATTTAATAGTTACACAATAATGATACAATAATAGTATTAGTAGACTAGTAGTAGACTAAGTTGTCTAATTAGTATAGATAATAGTTTTCTAGTATTCAGCATACTCATATGACAAATGATTATTTATTATAATATAAATGATATTGACTTTGATACTGCCATTACTCAT
>JAZGLO010003303.1:0-38134 GCA_036873155.1 Biomphalaria sudanica | reverse complement strand
TATTGTTATGACTCCGCTATGCGCACCGCCATCCAGGCTAGTGCAGAGGTGCGCACTTCTAGTAACCAGACTAAGTCGGATGTTGACATTATGAGACAAACGATTTCCGCCCAAGTTGAGAGCCGAGATAAAGATGCTGTGCTCAAGACATGTTGTTCTACATGTATTTGTGATGTCCTGTAAATAAACATAGATGTGCCTCCTTGAGTTGCCTCACTTAAGTTATTACAATTGGTGTCAGAAGTGGGATGATAGGCGACTCAACGAGAGGAGGTTTGATTTACAATGGCAGCTTCGAAACAATTAGACCAACCAAGTTAAAGAGCTTAGGAAGGAACTTCGTTACCGATATGAGATAATTGGTGGTACCAAGGAGGTGCTTACAGCTCGTCTCCATCAAGCCTTGATAGATGAAGACGAAGATCCAGATACCTACTGATTTGAAATTAAACCGGAGATTTATGAGCTCATTGGCAAGATACAGGAAGAAATTGATGCATTGTGGGAACAAATAACAAGAAGGGGAGTAAGGTAGATGAAAGTGTATTCGCAAGTGGAAGGACAAACAGATCAATTTGATAAAATGGTGTCTCAAGCGAAAGGAAGAATAGACTCGTTAGTGTAGGAGCAGTTGCCTGTAAACTCGTTGGTAAAGAAGTTGCATGGTCAGGACTGTAGCTGCACAAACAGTGGTGACAGAGACGCTGGGGATTGGAGCGCCGTCTGTGTCTGTGTTGTGGGCAAGTCTTGTGGTTGTGACTTTTAAGACGAGAAATGTGACAATGATTGCTGTGATGATCTCAACGAGATGTACCGAATTGAAGGGAAGGAGACAAATAAAGAAACTGAAAACTGTTACGTGCCTGAAGCGTTTGTTCCTGTTGTACCTGTTACCAGTACCTTAACTGAAGTCTGTTATGTGCCTGAAGCGTTTGTTCCTGTTGTACCTGTTACCAGCACCTTAACTGAAGTCTGTTATGTGCCTGAAGCGTTTGTTCCTGTTGTACCTGTTACCAGAACCTTAACTGAAGTCTGTTATGTGCCTGAAGCGTTTGTTCCTGTTGTACCTGTTACCAGTACCTTAACTGAAGTCTGTTATGTGCCTGAAGCGTTTGTTCCTGTTGTACCTGTTACCAGTACCTTAACTGAAGTCTGTTATGTGCCTGAAGCGTTTGTTTCTGTTGTACCTGTTACCAGTACCTTAACTGAAGTCTGTTATGTGCCTGAAGCGTTTGTTCCTGTTGTACCTGTTACCAGTACCTTAACTGAAGTCTGTTATGTGCCTGAAGCGTTTGTTTCTGTTGTACCTGTTACCAGTACCTTAACTAAAGACTGTTACGTGCCTGAAGCGTTTGTTTCTGTTGTACCTGTTACCAGTACCTTAACTGAAGACTGTTACGTGCCTGAAGCGTTTGTTTCTGTTCTACCTGTTACCAGTACCTTAACTGAAGACTGTTACGTGCCCGAAGCGTTTGTTTCTGTTTTACCTGTTACCAGTCCCTTATGAGCTGGACAGGTCTGCTGAGACAGCGTGTCCGATCAACGGCTGTGCTGAAGAAAACAGTGCTCGACACTATCTCTTTGTGTGTCAAACGGACACGTCATCGTCGCAATAACAGCCTGGTCAACTGGAGAAAGAGAAAGCGGCATTGGAGGAAAACATTGCGGATGGCTTCTTGGGGAACACGCTCCCTGCCGCCTGTGGCTCCCACTGATCGACCTCCACCTGAACTGTCGAACCTCAGCTGCAGTGTTTCTTTTCGGGACGAAAAGTGCTAAGACGGGGGCAATGTTATGACTCCGCTATGCGCACCGCCATCCAGGCTAGTGCAGAGGTGCGCACTTCTAGTAACCAGACTAAGTCGGATGTTGACATTAGGAGACCAACGATTTCCGCCCAAGTTGAGAGCTGATGTAAAGATGCTGTGCTCAAGACATGTTGTTCTACATGTATTTGTGATGTCCTGTAAATAAACATCGATGTGCCTCGTTGAGTTGCCTCACTTAAGTTATTACAATATATATATATTTATAAATATGTATATAGGTCTGTGGTTTTGGGATAATTTTTCTGCACTTTTTAGTAATTCAAACAATACATTTCCTTAGCTCTTCCGTTTATAACACAAATGTGAAGCTAAATCGAGGTAATAAAAATGATTAGATACCAAGGTAAGCTGCCACGCCTTGGGATAGTGTTAAAATCGGTGACACGACAAAATAGCGAGGACGAAATAGCGCCTACAAAATATCGCGAAATTTCCCGACAGAATAGCGCGGACTTATAAATAAATGATATAAAAGTACCGGATTTTAGTAAGTGAAGGTTTTTAGCAGCATTTTTCGTTGATGTCTCTATCTTCTTCAATATTAATAGATCTAAAAGTATGCCATATTTGTAGAGAGAGAGAGAGTACTTTAAAATTTAATCTCATTTTCCTTTTTCATCTATATTTAAACTGCAGAAATAACCTTGATTATCTTCGGCATAATTTGATTAAACCAGGGCGTCTCTTATCAACTTTGGTGTTTCAGGATTAGATAAGCTGGCGATCATTATTTTTATCTGTAAATAATGCCTTCAAAGAGACGAAACCGCAGAGTGACTCCAAGATTTCCGATAGCATTATGGAATGTTAGAGATTGGCCACAGGACAATCTGCCACACTAAAAAACAATTCAGTGGAGGGATGGCACCAGCTGTCTATTGGCGGTCATCACCCCAGTGTGTACAAGTTAATCTCTCACTTCCTCAGAAAACAGGAGAACACTGAGAACAAGATTCTGAGGTACAATGCTGGAGAACGAAGTAAAGCTACAAACAAGACAAGTACCTCCAACTTGACAGACGTCTTGCAGCTATATTGCCAATGTACGGAAACAAGCCACTAATGGAGTTTCTATGTGACATTGAATACAATTTAATTTTGTGAAAGTGTGAATGTGTGTGGGTGTAAATCTGACAAGTATGGAAGTATATTAGCGTGTTTTTAAAATGCTTTTTCGGAATATAAATAAATGATATATTCATAAATTATTCATTTTAGCGTATTATAATTTTAGCATAATGTTGCATATTTAGGCTATATTTTAAGATATATAAAGTGTTTCCTGCAAAATTGCTGAAAATAAACAAAATATTGTCTATTAATATTCTACGATATCTAAAGTAGTTTTTGCAAATGAATAAAAAAATATTTTTCCTACCTATTTTGTCGGCGCTATTTTGTTCGCACTATTTTGTCGGCGTTATTTTGTCCGCGCTATTTTGTCGGCGCTATTTTGTCCGCGCTATTTTGTCGGAGAACCGTTAAAATTATGGGCGTTCAGTTAATTGTGAAAATCTCCAATATGACTAATGAAGCCATAGAGTGTCGATGTGTCACTAACTTTGTAAATATATCAATAGAGTGTCAATGTGTCACTAACTTTGTAAATATATCAATAGAGTGTCAATGTGTCACTAACTTTGTAAATATATCAATAGAGTGTCAATGTGTCACTAACTTTGTAAATATATCAATAGAGTGTCAATGTGTCACTAACTTTGTAAATATATCAATAGAGTGTCAATGTGTCACTAACTTTGTAAATATATCAATAGAGTGTCAATGTGTCACTAACTTTGTAAATATATCAATAGAGTGTCAATGTGTCACTAACTTTGTAAATATATCAATGGAGTGTCAATGTGTCACTAACTTTGTAAATATATCAATAGAGTGTCAATGTGTCACTAACTTTGTAAATATATCAATAGAGTGTCAATGTGTCACTAACTTTGTAAATATATCAATAGAGTGTCAATGTGTCACTAACTTTGTAAATATATCAATAGAGTGTCAATGTGTCACTAACTTTGTAAATATATCAATAGAGTGTCAATGTGTCACTAACTTTGTAAATATATCAATAGAGTGTCAATGTGTCACTAACTTTGTAAATATATCAATAGAGTGTCAATGTGTCACTAACTTTGTAAATAGAGATGTATAAAATTGAAATTTATAATATTGACCTATTTCGTAATTTTGTAATCAAGAAATATTATAAGAAATAATGGTAAATTTTTGTTGAGAACATATAATAATTAAACTATAGATCTTAATGTTTCCCAAATATTTGTTTTCTTTGAGCCCATGCTGTTTGGCACCCCTTAAAAAAAGTGTCCATAAATCCTTGAGTCAGCATTGTGTTCTTTGAGCCCATGCTGTTTGGCACCCCTTAAAAAAGTGTCCATAAATCCTTGAGTCAGCATTGTGTTCTTTGAGCCCATGCTGTTTGGCACCCCTTAAAAAAAGTGTCCATAAATCCTTGAGTCAGCATTGTGTTCTTTGAGCCCATGCTGTTTGGCACCCCTTAAAAAAAGTGTCCGTAAATCCTTCAGTCAGCATTGTTTTCTCGTTTTCTTCCAGACTTCTTACTTCACCGCCATCTTGGTGAGAAAAGATTGCTCCAGTGTTGAGCGTGCTACCATCATTCCATTTCCAACCACTCGGCAGTCTCGCACCCTCTTGGAAGTTGAGGTGAAGGTCAACGGCTTTTTTTTTTTTTAATATGTTCCGTAATTAAGATTTAAACTGTCACAATGATATTTTGGGTTGTGATATGGATTCTTTCGAGGCCGTTCCGATTGGTCTCGGTTCTATAAGCGTATTGTTGTGAGTCAAACCACCAGCGTAGCTAGGAGTAGTTGAGTTGTAATTAGCAATACGACAAAGATTAGAATATACTTAATGAAACACGTGTCAGCTGACCGCGTTTAATGAATAAAAATAGCATAATATTAATCACTCCAGACACAAGCCGTTTGTAGTTCCAGTGGCGTCACTAAGGGGGTGCAGGTGGGGGTGCGGTCCGCACTGCGTGACACCCTTTAGGGGGTGACACCCAAGTAAAAAATTCACATTGTGAATAAATGACTATTTTAAAAAAAATGACAGTGACTAAATATTGGAACGTGGTATTCACAATTAATAACCAGATCTATATATATATATACTTGTTTATTTCGACTAAATATATTTCAATTTTTAATGAAATTCTATCAAAAAAGTTTAAAATGCTATATCATACTTAACGTCACAAGGAAAACGTGAAGCGTTTTTTTTCAGCTGTATACCAGCTGCATTTATGTATATGAATACTGCTTTGATTCAAAAAAAGTTTTTTAATCGAATCGATTAAATTTCTAGCTAGCACCGTAATATCAGGATGACAACATATAGCCATTGAAATTTCGTATGTAGATGATTTTCTTTTTTCTGTAAAAGAAGCTCTAGAATTTTGAAATGTTAGAAATGTTACCATGTCGAATGATATACTTAAATATTTTAGGAAGATGATGCTTCCCAATGGGACGAATTAGTCACTAAATAGCAAAATAAATTCTTTTGTTGTCGACTAGTTTCAACTAACTGTAATGAAATGAAATAGAAATGTGTCACTGAATTTCATGTGTGGGATTGAAATAAAAGTCTGAGATTGGAATATTACAAGAGGTAGGAAGAATTCATCTGGATTGGGAAATTGGACAACAAAAGCGTTCGGTCTATAAATACATTGGACATAGAAGTCGTGGCTATAAGTGATGTAAAGAAGTAATGCAAGAACGTCCGGTCTATAAATACATTGGACAAGGAAGTCGTGGCTATAAGTGATGTAAAGAAGTAAAACAAGAGCGTCAGGTCTATAAATACATTGGACAAGGAAGTCGTGGCTATAAGTAATGTAAAGAAGTAAAACAAGAGCGTCAGGTCTATAAATACATTGGACAAGGAAGTCGTGGCTATAAGTAATGTAAAGAAGTAAAACAAGAGCGTCAGGTCTATAAATACATTGGACAAGGAAGTCGTGGCTATAAGTGATGTAAAGAAGTAAAACAAGAGCGTCAGGTCTATAAATACATTGGACAAGGAAGCCGTGGCTATAAGTGATGTAAAGAAGTAAAACAAGAGCGTCCGGTCTATAAATACATTGGACAAGGAAGCCGTGGCTATAAGTGATGTAAAGAAGTAAAATAAGAGCGTCAGGTCTATAAATACATTGGACAAGGAAGTCGTGTCTATAAGTGATGTAAAGAAGTAAAACAAGAGCGTCAGGTCTATAAATACATTGGACAAGGAAGTCGTGGCTATAAGTGATGTAAAGAAGTAAAACAAGGACGTCCGGTCTATAAATACATTGGACAAGAAAGTCGTGGCTATAAGTGATGTAAAGAAGTAAAACAAGAGCGTCAGGTCTATAAATACATTGGACAAGAAAGTCGTGGCTATAAGTGAAGTAAAGAAGTAAAACAAGAGCGTCAGGTCTATAAATACATTGGACAAGAAAGTCGTGGCTATAAGTGATGTAAAGAAGTAAAACAAGAGCGTCAGGTCTATAAATACATTGGACAAGAAAGTCGTGGCTATAAGTGATGTAAAGAAGTAAAACAAGAGCGTCAGGCCTATAAATACATTGGACAAGAAAGTCGTGGCTATAAGTGATGTAAAGAAGTAAAATAAGAGCGTCCGGTCTATAAATACATTGGACAAGGAAGCCGTGGCTATAAGTGATGTAAAGAAGTAAAACAAGAGCGTCAGGTCTATAAATACATTGGACAAGGAAGTCGTGGCTATAAGTGATGTAAAGAAGTAAAACAAGAGCGTCAGGTCTATAAATACATTGGACAAGGAAGTCGTGGCTTTAAGTGATGTAAAGAAGTAAAACAATGTTGTAAAATGTTTTACATGTTTCGGATGTTCCTTCATAGTTGAAGATAGTTTACTTCCTAGTCCAAACTCCCGCAGGACAGGATCGGGCAGGGTTTGAACCTTCGACCGTCGATAAATCCGAACGAAAGTCCAGCGCGCAAACCGCACGACCAGGCTGAACAAGAGCGTCAGGTCTATAAATACATTGGACAAAGAAGTCGTGGCTATAAGTGATGTAAAGAAGTAAAACAAGAGCGTCCGGTCTATAAATACATTGGACAAGAAAGTCGTGGCTATAAGTGATGTAAAGAAGTAAAACAAGAGCGTCAGGTCTATAAATACATTGGACAAGGAAGTCGTGTCTATAAGTGATGTAAAGAAGTAAAACAAGAGCGTCAGGTCTATAAATACATTGGACAAGGAAGTCGTGGCTATAAGTGATGTAAAGAAGTAAAATAAGAGCGTCAGGTCTATAAATACAATGGACAAGGAAGTCGTGGCTATAAGTGATGTAAGAAGTAAAAAAAGAGACATCTGGTCTATAAATACATTGGACAAGGAAGTCGTGGCTAGGATTGATGTAAAGAAGTAAAACAAGAGACATCCGGTCTATAAATACATTGGACAAGGAAGTCGTGGCTATAAGTGATGTAAAGAAGTAAAACAAAAGACATCTGGCTACAAATACAATGGACAAGGAAGTCGTGGCCAGGATTGATGTAAAGAAGTAAAACAAGAGACATCTGATTGATATAAAGAAGAAAAACAATGGAAAGATATATTGAAAGGACTCTGTTTCTATATAAAGCAGAATATTTGACATTTCGTGACCATATTAACAATGAGTCTTTATTGAATAAAGAATTTCCATGAGATGATGGAAATGTTATGTAGATAAGACCCATAGCTGAAAGTACATTGGTTATGTTAAAAAGTTTATACATGTTTTAGCAAACGATGTAAAGATATTAGTGTCAGAATGACTGTAAGCACCTTTGTATTTTGTTTGACAACACACCTGACATAGCACATCTAACATAGCACACACTGATCAGATTCAGAATTTATACGATTTTTAGGGAGATAAAAAAAACTGATGAGATTAACCTATCTTAAATTGTCTAGTCAAAGGTTGGAGCCCAAAGAAAAGGTTGGAGCTCAAAGATGAGGTTGGAGCTCAAAGATGAGGTTGGAGCTCAAAGAAGAGGTTGGAGCTCAAAGATGAGGTTGGAGCTCAAAGATGAGGTTGGAGCTCAAAGATGAGGTTGGAGCTCAAAGATGAGGTTGGAGCTCAAAGAAAAGGTTGGAGCTCAAAGATGAGGTTGGAGCTTAAAGATGAGGTTGGAGCTCAAAGATGAGGTTGGAGCTCAAAGAAAAGTTTGGAGCTCAAAGAAAAGGTTGGAGTTCAAAGATGAGGTTGGTGCTCAAAGATGAGGTTGGAGCTCAAAGAAAAGGTTGGAGCTCAAAGAAAAGGTTGGAGCTCAAAGAAAAGGTTGGAGTTCAAAGATGAGGTTGGTGCTCAAAGATGAGGTTGGTGCTCAAAGATGAGGTTGGAGCTCAAAGAAAAGGTTGGAGCTCAAAGATGAGGTTGGAACTCAAAGATGAGGTTGGAGCTCAAAGATGAGGTTGGAGCTCAAAGATGAGGTTGGAGCTCAAAGATGAGGTTGGAGCTCAAAGAAAAGGTTGGAGCTCAAAGAAAAGGTTGGAGCTCCAAGATGAGGTTGGAGCTCAAAGAAAAGGTTGGAGCTCAAAGAAAAGGTTGGAGCTCAAAGATGAGGTTGGAGCTCAAAGATGAGGTTGGTGCTCAAAGATGAGGTTGGTGCTCAAAAATGAGGTTGGTGCTCAAAGATGAGGTTGGTGCTCAAAGAAAAGGTTGGAGCTCAAAGATGAGGTTGGTGCTCAAAGATTAGGTTGGTGCTCAAAGAAAAGTTTGGAGCTCAAAGAAAAGGTTGGAGCTCAAAGATGAGGTTGGTGCTCAAAGATGAGGTTGGTGCTCAAAGATGAGGTTGGTGCTCAAAGATGAGGTTGGTGCTCAAAGATGAGGTTGGTGCTCAAAGATGAGGTTGGTGCTCAAAGATGAGGTTGGTGCTCAAAGATGAGGTTGGGGCTCAAAGAAAAGGTTGGTGCTCAAAGATGAGGTTGGTGCTCAAAGATGAGGTTGGTGCTCAAAGATGAGGTTGGAGTTCAAAGATGAGGTTGGAGTTCAAAGATGAGGTTGGTGCTTAAAGATGAGGTTGGTGCTCAAAGATGAGGTTGGTGCTTAAAGATGAGGTTGGAGCTCAAAGAAAAGGTTGGAGCTCAAAGATTTGGAGTTCAAAGATGAGGTTGGAGTTCAAAGATGAGGTTTGTGCTCAAAGATGAGGTTGGTGCTCAAAGATGAGGTTGGTGCTTAAAGATGAGGTTGGTGCTCAAAGATGAGGTTGGAGCTCAAAGATGAGGTTGGTGCTTAAAGATGAGGTTGGTGCTCAAAGATGAGGTTGGTGCTCAAAGATGAGGTTGGTGCTCAAAGATGAAAATGCAGCTTTAATGTCTTGAACCTTGGATGAGTTCAGGAAATGTATAATGAACCAACAGAATAGCTATTTAATAGATATGTATAACATTTACTCAATCTATGTGGTCTACTTTCTTTTTAGAAATTAGCGTTTAGCCTTAGAGCATTTGTTGTTACGATTGAGGTAATGTTTTTCGATCTGAAATGATTGCCTCTAGAGGTGCAGCTTAAGATGTTTTATTTTACATATCAATTTTTTTTGGAAGGGAGGTGAAAGATGTACTAGAAGGCCAAAGACACACAAGACTTGAGGCCTATCCTTAAATTATTGACAATGTGGTGACTAATTAAACCTTTTCTTTAACAAAAGATTTACACGTTAGCGCAAAGTGTTATAAAAAAAAATGTATCTTCTAAAAAAAGCCACTGTGTGATTCAGAAGAAAAAAAAATAAAAACAAGAAGAAAATGTCAGGCGAGCAATCCCAAGATGCCGGACTCACTATTTAAAAAGAGAAAAAGAGGTTCATTCTTATGTGCATTGATCGATTTTTAACTCTGAGCTTCAACTCCTGCTGGATGCAATCATTGATGTAGCAGATAAATTTGGAGCAATGCAACCGAAAAATTCTTTAGTTCAACAACCGTCGAAGTATTGTAGATGTCAGTTTCAAAATATTGGGGTATGCGATGACCTTCAAACAGAAATACTATGACTGAGAAGTGATCTTCTAAAGGCAACAAAAGTTCTTCTTAAAGAAATAAACGTTGACAGTTGATGATTCATAGGCCACTAAAGACCTTTAAAATATCTCTAAATCATTAATACAGCCTTTAACCGTTTCTTACCATCTGCTTATCTATGGCGTCATGTGAAAAACGATTTTTACATTATCTTCTTATCTTATATAATACAGACGTTACTTCAAAAAAGAAGATGATTACGTCCTGCGCGTCATGCATTTAGTCATGCATATTAACCAATGACTTACATTCTGCCAAGTCACTGGTTTTCCTGGCTAGCTCAGGCAACCCATTCCATGCTCTAATAGCACTAGGGAAGAAGGAGTATTTTTTCAAATTTGTCCTAGCATATGGAACGAGGAATGTGCCTTTATCTTTGTGTCTTTCAGAGTATTTTATTAGATTTTGTTTTTGTATTTGAAGATTATGGTTCAGTGTTTTATGTATAATTGCTACTTTACTTTTGAGTCTTGAGTTTCTTGATGTTATCTTGAGTTTTTTTTTGTTACACTTAACAACTGACATTTTTCTGGGTGGAAAGACATGCTCCAATTTGATTCCCATTTCTGTAATTCATCTTATTCTCTTTGTAAAATATCTGTGTCTTGTGTTGTTTTTATTGTTCTATATATTATGCAATCGTCTGCAAATAATAAACCACAAAACCTCTTTTGGCTACGCTCATGAAATTTAGTGACTGTAGTTTGCGTAAGTTGGCTGCACTGGGGCAGTAAGTAAAGTTTCCCTTTCAGACAATGAGGTCTGAGGCAAGTGATGGTTTGAAGACCCTCCCCTCCCGGCTACGCTCATGTGTTATAATATAGGTGTAAGCCTAATTCTCTACAAAATATATAAAGTTTGATAACGCATCGAAAACGATGTATGCATTCATAGGATGACAGAATGTATTCTATTTATACATGTATGTAGTCTGAAAACTATAAGCAATACAATAGCAGCCTACTGAGTTTAAATTTAAAGCTTTTTGGTATTACTTATAGATTACAGACGTTTCTTCAAAAAAAAAAGATTGTTACGTCTTACGCATTTCATGTGTTAATCTATTTATGCATGTTTATCTGTGACTTAAAATATGCCAAATCATTGGTTTTCCTGGCTGACTCAGGCAACCCATTCCAGAAAGCAGAACGGTTAGAGAGACATTTAATTGATGTGAAAAGCTTTTGCTTCCTCCTAGTACATTCTCAAAAACGCGATTTGTATATGAATATACCATGACCCATTATTTAAAATATAAATCTCTTTTCATTAAATATCGGATGTGACAGCGCTATATAAATTATTGTAATAATTTTCATCATTAATGACTTCTTACTAAGCATAAGTTATAATAGCATAAAAATTGATTTAGATTTAGATTTGTTTTTTAATTAACTTTTTTTTTTAAGCCTTAAGTGCAGTATTTTTAGATCTATGTTATTAAAAATAAACAAAAAGAAACTTACTTTTTCTATTCAAATAGCAGAAAGTAGAGCTTTATACCCATATTGAGCTGTGAATATGTTGGGTGGTTTTGCAATTAAGCGGCTGTATGTATGTGTTTAAGTTAATTTCTGTTAAGCATTATTAAAGAGTTTGTTTTTTTGCTGCGTTATATCAATGTTTACTTCTCTCATCCCTCTTTTTGGTTAAATTTCATTGGAACCATTGAAAGACGGGGGAGGGAAGGAGCAAAAGAAAATATGGGAGTGCCATCAAAGGCCCATGCCGACCAGCAATTGAGATTAGGCCAAAACACAACCTCGAAGACATCAAAGCAGTCCATGTCGCTCGTGCATAGCAGAAAGTACGGTCTAACGTTTTGCAAATGATAATACGTACAGTGTATAGTGTTTTTTTTTTTTTTTTATATTCTTGTTGAATTTCAAACAAAATTAATTGTAATAAGAATTTAAAAAAACAATAAGAAAACGTGTTCAGGCCTTTGTGTCTTGTTGATGTCATTTTTTTTTTTAAGTTGTCTGCAGGGCCGGTCTTAAGCCACTGCAATCTATGCGGCCGCAGTGGGCCCCGCGCTTTCATAGTCCCCGCGCTAAGTATATCTATAATTGGATAATGATGCAAAATATACGAAAAAGTCTTGGAGATTATTTTTAAAATCTCCTGAAAAAAAGACAAAAATTATTATTTGGAAATCATAAATCTTACGCGAATAAAAAAAAGCATTGTCAGCTTTCGAATTTTAACCGAAACGAAAGTTGCAATAGAACTAGAATACGTGTTTAAAATGTTCAAAACCCGAACATGAGAACATAATCACTTCTAGTGAGACATCTGAAACAGATTCTATGAAGAATGCCAAAAACTGCAGTGGTGAATGTCGTCAGAGAAGAAGAACATGATGTAACAACTGATCAACATGTCGTAAGAGAAGAAGAACATGATGTAACACTAACAACTGATCAACATGTCGTAAGAGAAGAAGAACATGATGTAATACTAACAACTGATCAACATGTCGTAAGAGAAGAAGAACATGATGTAATACTAACAACTGATCAACATGTCGTAAGAGAAGAAGAACATGATGTAACACTAACAACTGATCAACATGTCGTAAGAGAAGAAGAACATGATGTAACACTAACAACTGATCAACATGTCGTAAGAGAAGAAGAACATGATGTAACACTAACAATTGATCAACATGTCGTAAGAGAAGAAGAACATGATGTAACACTAACAACTGATCAACATGTCGTAAGAGAAGAAGAACATGATGTAACAACTGATCAACATGTCGTAAGAGAAGAAGAACATGATGTAATACTAACAACTGATCAACATGTCGACAGAGAAGAAGAACATGATGTAACACTAACAACTGATCAACATGTCGTCAAAGAAGAAGAACATGATGTAACACTAACAACTGATCAACATGTCGTCAGAGAAGAAGAACATGATGTAACACTAACAACTGATCAACATGTCGTAAAAGAAGAAGAACATGATGTAATACTAACAACTGATCAACATGTCGTAAGAGAAGAAGAACATGATGTAATACTAACAACTGATCAACATGTCGTCAGAGAAGAAGAACATGATGTAACAACTGATCAACATGTCGTAAGAGAAGAAGAACATGATGCAATACTAACAACTGATCAACATGTCGACAGAGAAGAAGAACATGATGTAACACTAACAACTGATCAACATGTCGTCAAAGAAGAAGAACATGATGTAACACTAACAACTGATCAACATGTCGTCAGAGAAGAAGAACATGATGTAACACTAACAACTGATCAACATGTCGTAAGAGAAGAAGAACATGATGTAACACTAACAATTGATCAACATGTCGTCAGAGAAGAAGAACATGATGTAACACTAACAACTGATCAAGATGTCGTAAGAGAAGAAGAACATGATGTAACACTAACAACTGATCAACATGTCGTAAGAGAAGAAGAACATGATGTAACACTAACAATTGATCAACATGTCGTAAAAGAAGAAGAACATGATGTAACACTAACAACTGATGGACATGTCGTAAGAGAAGAAGAACATGATGTAACAACTGATGGGCATGTCGTAAGAGAAGAAGAACATGATGTAACAACTGATCAACATGTCGTAAGTGAAGAAGAACATGATGTAACAACTGATCAACATGTCGTCAGAGAAGAAGAACATGATGTAACAACTGATCAACATGTCGTCAGAGAAGAAGAACATGATGTAACAGCTGATCAACATGTTGTCAGAGAAGAAGAACATGATGTAACAGCTGATCAACATGTTGTCAGAGAAGAAGAACATGATGTAACAGCTGATCAACATGTTGTCAGAGAAGAAGAACATGATGTAACAACTGATCAACATGTCGTAAGAGAAGAAGAACATGATGTAACAACTGATCAACATGTCGTCAGAGAAGAAGAACATGATGTAACAACTGATCAACATGTCGTCAGAGAAGAAGAACATGATGTAGCACTAACAACTGATCAACATGTCGTCAGAGAAGAAGAACATGATGTAACACTAACAATTGATCAACATGTCGTTAGAAATGAAGGCAATAATGTAATAACTGATCAGCATGTAGTTATAGATAATGAGCTAAATGTGGTCGATTCATTGAGAAATCTGGATTATCCTGCCATGAGTCTAGAAAAAATGGAAAGATCTTGTATTGACTATTTATTACAAAAAGGTCCACCTGAGATTTCTTTAGTTTTTCCGAAAAATAAGGATGGTCGACATTTCTCTAAAGTGCATTGCAAACCAAACCTGAGTAATGGTGAAAGTGTTGCGTCCTTGGCTGATATATTCTGTGTCAGCAGACAAGATCTATTGTTTCTACTGTCGTCTACTGGAAAAACAAAAAATTCCTTTTTAAATGAAGGATTTGACCAGTGGCAAAGCTGTACCACAAGGCTAGCAGAGCTTGAAAAAAGACGCCATGACCAGTTGCTGTGAAGCTGGAGCTAGACTAAATAAAAAAAAAACAGGCATTGACAAAGTTCACCAGGAGATGCTTTATTCTGAAACTAAACATTGGACTAGTTGCAATTGTACAATTTCTAGCGAAGCGCAATTTAGCTTTCAGAGGGACCATTGAAAGACTTAAAGAGCCAAGTAATGAGAATTTCTTGGTCTAGTAGAATTACTGGCAAAGTTTGATCCAGTCATGGGGGAACAACTTCGCCGTGTTACCAATGCAGAAATTCATGATTGTTACCTGGGAAACAAGATTCAAAACGAACTTATTACTGTAGCAGCTAATGCTGTTGTGAATTCTATCCTTCGAGACATCAAGAATGCAGTGATATTGGATTGTACTCCAGACATAAGTCACAACGAGCAGATGTTATCGGTATCTCTTAGATAAGGGTTAATGTGAAAGAGCTTGTGGTTGTGTATGAACGTTTGAAGTTTCTTCCTGTTGTTTCTTCTTGTAAAGCGAAAAGAAGTTGCCTGGAAACATGGATGTTGTTTCTAGCCAATCTTTCTAGCCAAAAGTCAAAGGAAAAGGCAGTATGATAAATCTGTGGAAAACTTCACACATCGAAAAGCTGATGATGGCCACAAGATAAAAGGCTTCAACAGAATTGTGAACACTGCAATTTACTCATTGCAGCTGAGATTTGAACTGTAACTGTGGCAGTGTGGCATCTTGTGAAAGAAGTTTCTCGCGTCTTAAACTAATCAAGAATTACTTAAGGTCAACAATTCACGAAGAGAGATTGAACAATGTGGCAATTC
The DNA here is from genome assembly GCA_036873155.1 of Biomphalaria sudanica. Lineage (NCBI taxonomy): Eukaryota > Metazoa > Mollusca > Gastropoda > Planorbidae > Biomphalaria > Biomphalaria sudanica. The sequence goes on along the minus strand of JAZGLO010003303.1, from coordinate 22,958 downwards.
TTGCTATTGAGCGTGATCTATGTAGGAAACAGAATTTTGATGATCTACTGTATGACTTCGCAACACACAATGCTCGTGGAGTAAAGTTAACTTGATCGTGATTTTGTACTTAGTTAAGAATGTATAAAATGCAAAGACGAATTTATTTTTTAATACAAAATCTTAATTTGCATTTAATATCCTTATCCCTATCCAGAATAGGCCCCGCGCGATCCGTTTAGCATAGGGCCCGCAATTGCTAGGACCGGCCCTGGTTGTCTGCATTGAATTTTTTTTTCTTTGGTCGCGACCAGACTGGCCCATTTGGTACCGGCCCACCGGGCATTTGCCCGTTTGCCAGTCCGCCCCTGGTCCACACCAGTGAAATTATATTAAGTCCAGTTAAAACCATGAACACATAAAAAAAGTCCCGCTCTGTAATTAGAAATGTAATCCACCTACAAGGGTCAGTTGGAGCTACAAGGGTCAGTTGGAGCTACAAGGGTCAGTTGGAGCTACAAGGGTCAGTTGGAGCTACAAGGGTCAGTTGGAGCTACAAGGGTCAGTTGGAGCTACAAGGGTCAGTTGGAGCTACAAGGGTCAGTTGGAGCTACAAGGGTCAGTTGGAGCTACAAGGGTCAGTTGGAGCTACAAGGGTCAGTTGGAGCTACAAGGGTCAGTTGGAGCTACAAGGGTCAGTTGGAGCTACAAGGGTCAGTTGGAGCTACAAGGGTCAGTTGGAGCTACAAGGGTCAGTTGGAGCTACAAGGGTCAGTTGGAGCTACAAGGGTCAGTTGGAGCTACAAGGGTCAGTTGGAGCTACAAGGGTCAGTTGGAGCTACAAGCCAACTCCAATCCCAATCAACAATGGGTCGAAGGTGGTATAACAAGTGATTTCTAATTCGTTTCAATGCTAAAAAAGATGTACACATGTTGTACACGTCATCTCTCCCACTTACCAGTCTAGGATCAAGTTCAAACTTGACACAATTATTGATCTCTGAAATCAATAAATGAATCAATCAAAAAATTAAGCAATCATTTAATTAAATTGTGGTTATGAATTTATTTTGTTTTATATAGAAAAAGCAAAATAAAGCTTGCATTATTTAGAGATTTATCAGTAATTGTATGGTTCTTTCCTTCATATAAGCTTTATTTTTAAAAAGGTATATTTAAAATACTTGCTTGTTCTGTTTTGTTTTAAACATTTGAGTCACTGTGTCTACTTCAGTGTCAGATCAAATCCGTCCCAGTGACATTACTAACCAGCCATCTGGAGAGCCTCAAAGAATGTTCCAGTGAACGAAAAAATCAACTTAGCCAAGCATTTTCAAGGATGAAGTCTGCAGACATAAAAAGAGTTGTCTTGTTTGGTGGGGATTTAAATTTAAGAGATTATGAGGTAATGGTCAGGGTATCCTGATTTTATTCTTATCCAAAATCAATATTCAAACCCTATTTTACAAACTTATATCAACTCACCCCGTCTGGTCAAACGTTTACAAACTTATATCAACTCACCCCGGCTGGTCAAACGTTTACAAACTTATATCAACTCACCCCGTCTGGTCAAACGTTTACAAACTTATATCAACTTACCCTGTCTGGTCAAACGTTTGTACACGTTATTTCTTCGACACCCCATCTCGGATCAAGCTGAAATTTTGTACAATTATTTCTTTTACCTGACAACACAAGAATAAATTTTAAACATTTAACTAATTAGTTTATTAACTATTGATAATTAATGATTATTTATGGTATCTCAAACAAGAGAAAACAATTGTACTTGACTGAAGTGGTGGTATTAGCTGAATTAGTCCCCTTTATAGGTCGTCGTCTGAGGCTTAGTGAACACAAACAAGAAATAGGACGAGACCATAGAAACAATAGATAACTATACAATCTTCCATGCTCATAAGCTCTTCCCTAGCAGAGTGGTTACCGTGTTGGCTTGAGAAGCCTGAGAAGGGCTTAGCCGAGACCAATCTTTAATGAAGGCATGAACACTGACTGTGGGCAGTTAAGACCAATAGCTCGTTGCCACGTCGTACGAAATTTGTTTTACATTAAATAATGCGCTCAAGAAAAATTGGTCGCCCCCACCTCCGTTACATAGATGTAATAAACCGGGAACTCGAATCAGTGAACATCAATACTGACCATTGGGAAGAAAGAGCTCTAGACTGCACCAGATGGAGAGAGTCAATGATCAAGAAAGCTATGGACAGCGAAAGAACATAGGACTCAGCTCTATAAGAAAAACGTACAAAGCGAATAATGGCCAGTTCTACCACCGAAGCGAAAGCCACCTTAACCTGCGATATTTGTGGACGGGAGCGTCTTTCCAAAATAGGGCTCCACAGCCACCTGAGGAAGTGTGAGAGATGAACCATAGTCGTGTTACGACTGAATGACGCCAACTATCTCATGTCTTGATGTCAATGTTGAAATGCAGAGACCCCTAAAGAGGTCGAGACCCCCGGGCTTCAAATCCCTACTTACGCCATTGTTAAGTGTTGCTGTTTATTTCGACTACAAACCTAGATTCTCTATATAAGTCTGAGATTTCTACCTTCTCTGGAAAAAACAAACAACGGAATTGGAACTGAGAACACAACATTGCGTTATTAAAAATGAGTCAAATTACAAATAGGATCGAAGGAAAATGGGGGGGGAAAATCCATTTTGAAAAATTGACCCTTGTTGTCATTTAAAGTGAAACAATAGATCTCGAAGTGATATTATTTATTCCAAGTATGAAAAAAAAAACTGGGTTAAATTGTATTATTTTAAGCGCCCCTAAGTGGGAAAACTACTGATAAGTGAACTGTGCAGCTTCAGAATCGGATTTTTTAGTCACATCAGATTCTGCCCTGACTCAAGAAGAGACCAAAACCAATGATTCATCTGATCGAATCCAGAGAAAGAGCCATATAAATTTAATTATTTACTTTGTCAAATGATTCGCGGGTGTGGCTAATTTGCACCTTTACCTATAGCTGGCTTTCATATCCTAACACGTCTAAGGCCTGTGTTTTTTAAACTTTTACCATTTTATGTAAAAATGTTAGTAATTTGTGTTTTCCTATCTCTTAGCTGAGTGACCTTGCGGCCATACCGGACGATGTTGTGGACATATGGGAGTATACAGGTAAAGATCTTCGCACTGAATTTACCTGGGATCTGAGAACTAATGATAACCATCAATTTGATAACCGATATCAGCCTCGATGTCGTTTCGACCGTGTCTACATGAGGAACAGTGACCCTCCGCTCTTGAGTCCAGTGAAATTTGAATTGACAGGGAACTGGAGACTAAGGACCTGTGGAAGATTTCCAAGTGACCACTGGGGCATCCTTTGCCATTTCGATATTCTTAACAAGGAACCCAAAAATAGTCAAGAATAAAATAGATTTTAGAAGGATTTTATGTATTACTTATAGAGACCGCTTTACAAACATTTAAGTTTGAAAAAAAGATCACTAGTGCTATCATGGGCGTAGCCAGGATTTTTTTTCGGGGGGGGGGGGAGATTGCATTCTTACTGCCTTACTGGCGCCAAGTTGTACTAGGATGTCATCGCAACCCTTAGTATGCCTAATTCATTTTGTCGGAAAACATGTTCCGCAAACCTCATGCGACGCTCTGTCACAACCTTACTAAGGTGTCGACTCCCAATTGGGCTTAGGATTTCCTTGATTTAGTCCCGACCTCTATTACTCCTAAAATCTGTCAGCCATCTTTGTTGAGCCACATTTAGTGTTTTTCAATTTCGGCAGATGACTATTCAATGCACTTTATTAATGGAGCCCCGCCACTGGTAGAAAAGGAAGTTTTATCGTCAAAATCATCTGTTGTTGATTTTAAACTAAACAATCTCTGGAGTTGTTTTTGTATTTTTTTAATTCAAAACCCCACTTAGCTACGGTCATATAATTTGGTAACTGTAGTTTGCTTTTTGCTTTAGAATAATATTGAAGTTGGAGGTTTTCCCACCTCAAAACTCTATGTAGGGGGATTTTAAACTCAAAACAATCTGAATGGTTTTAAACTTTAAAGAAAAGCCATCTGTTGGAGAGGGGTTTAAACTCAAAACCCCCAATTGGCTCGGCTACGCTCAAATAATTTTATTGTGTAATTTGCTTTTATTTATATTAAAGAGGTATTTTTTACCTTCAAACCCCGCTGAAAGGGGTTTAAACTCAAAACTGAGTCAAAACCCATTTACCTACGCTCATAACATTTTGAGTGCGTAATTTGCTTTTTTTTTATATTGAAGAGGTATTTTTTACCTTCAAACCCTAATGAAGATGGGGGGTTAAGCTCAAAACCCTTTGGCCACGCTCCTAGAATTTTGAGTGAGTAATTTGCTTTTTTTTATATTGAAAAGGGGTTATAAAATCAAAATCTTCCTGAACTGTGCTCTTGGAATTTAGGGATTGTCGTTTGCTTTTTTTTTTTTTATAAGAGAGGGATTTAACTGCAAAAACCCCTGGTAGGGGGTTTTAAACTCAAAACCCCCTGATAGGGGTTTTAAACTCAAAACCTCAGGTAGGGGTTTTAAACTCAAAACCCACTGATAGGGGTTTTAAACTCAAAACCCCCTGGTAGGGGGTTTAAAATCAAAACCCCCTGGTAGGGGGTTTAAACTCAAAACCCTAGGCTGCGTGGGGCAAGTGATGGCATAGTATTAAAATGTCACCCAAAATAAAAAAAATCAAAGCAAAAAATCAATTACTGAATTCCGTGCCGAGGTTGATTTTCATTTCGGGGGAGGGGTGAACCCCAACCCCCCCCGGCTACGCCCATGATGGCGATTAAACTTCAAGATGACCTTCTGGCCAATGCAAAAAAAAAAAGCAAGTCAAGAATTTACAATATCCTCAATGCTTACAAATAATTTTCTTTTTCTTGAATAAGTGATCCAAACTGTAAAATGTTTGTAAAATGTTTTACATGTTTCGGATGTTCCTTCAGAGTTGAAGATGGTTTACTTCCTAGTCCAAACCTTCCACAGGACGACGGGGGTGGGAGCGGGCAGGGTTTGAACCCGGGACCATCGATAAGTCCGAATGACAGTCCAGCGCGCAAACCACTCGACCAGGCAGCTATCTATTGGAGTACCGTTATAAGCGAGTAAAAAAATGGATTTAATTACCTCTTCTCGGCAACAGAGAAACAATCCTAGAACAAAGTACTATGAACTTTATTTATTTATATAGATTCTGATTCTAATTTGAAAGAAAGATCAACCATAAAATGATTTCTGGTGGAGTTTGTCTGAAGAGTAATACAACATTTCAATATATAAAATGAACTCCTGAAGCTGCTGTCGGTCTCTAATTTTTCATTCTATTTATGTCTTGTAATGCTTTAGTATGGCATATTATCCTGGAGCTTTGCACAATCAAGTTTTTCTATGAACAGTCCAGCTAATGAACATTTATTTAATTGTTCATTCAACTGTTTATTAAATACAATGCTGTAAATAAAACACGTGATCAAAGTTGAGCTCCAAAGTTTCTCATAGCAGACGTCTTACATTCCCTGGATCACTTCAGGCGGATTTTTTCTTACACTGACATATTTCTAAGTGCTTGGATCTTGTGCCTGATCTCGACTAGAGAAACCGTCTGCTTCCTGTCTCTGTTCCAGTTCCTGTACTTACTATTACTGGGAGAGCTCCTGTTCCAAATTTCTGAATATCTGTTAGTCCCTCTGCCTCTGGTAATGACAGCTAAACTTGCGACTATATTCCTCTAGATCAAGGATTAGCTGTGGCTGGAGGAAAGAACCATCTACGCCGGCGAATACTAGCGACCACTGAGTACCCAGTTCTATACCTGGAGTTGATATTCATCATCCGCAGCCTGGCTCTTCATTGTTGATTTTACTTCCCCACCCCCGCCCGCATTCCTTACACATCAAGTACGCTCAACAACGACCGGGCTGCCTTAATCTTCAACGCAGGAACATTGGAACTAAGTCTTACAAATAATAGGGCATTCCTATCTATCGAGCAGTTCAAGGAGGAGCTGATGCTTCCTAACAGATTCCTTGTTGGTTGTATCCTTCTCTCACACTTGTTATCCCCCTTCCTTTTGACAATGTTGTCGCATTCAATATTTTATCTTTTTCGCTAAAGTAATCCGTTTGTTATAATTATACGCTTCTTGTGTTTCCCAACCTGTAATGCATCCTGGTCGATGGTGTCGTTAGAAACACATACACCTAAAGATATCGAAACAAATTACTTTAAAAGTTATTTGATTTTAATTCAATCGTCCCAGCGGCTTACGACACATGCCTTAACAGTAGTCTTGTCACCGTGTAATAGAGCCGGAAATTTCACGAGGAGTGCTTTTTCTTCCCTTAGGAGAACTCTTCGGACTCTGCGTCATCTAAACCAATATTAACATTAGTTTTTTTTTTTTTTTTTTAAAGGTTCAGTGAGGGCGCCTCAGAGTCGTTTTTGCTAAGAGGCGTGGAGTTTTTCATTTTATGTTGAATACTTGCGTCTTACACAGTTTCTAAATGCTCTGATGTCCAATCCCTATGAGGCAGATATAACCGCATGGTGGAAGACTTGGGGTGTAGGCAGTTAAATGTTATTGAAAGTTTTCTTGGTAGCCTGTCAATATCATGCAGGTCAATATCACTCCATTTTATAACACCGAAAGTGTAGAGGAGTACTGGGACGGTCTAGATATTTATATCTGGGATGACATTCTTGCCTGACAGGTTGGTGTGGAGTATTCTCCTTAGTCAACATTAGTCTTATTATTTTTATTATTATTATTTATATCATTATAATTATTATTATTTGATTATCTTCAGATCTAAACAATATAAGGGAACGTTCGGGTATTATAAAACGGCGAAAATTTGTTACGAGTTGTTACAAGGGGAGGGGGTTCCGAACATTTGTTACGAGTTGTTACAAGGGGGGTGGGTCCGAAAATTTGTAACGAGTTGTTACAAGGGGGGGGTCCGAAAATTTGTAACGAGTTGTTACAAGGGGGAGGTTGTCCAAAAATTTGTTACGCGTTGTTACAAGGGGGGTCCGAAAATTTATTACGAGTTGTTACAAGGGGGAGGGGGTCCGAAAATTTATTACGAGTTGTTACAAGGGGGGGTCCGAAGATTTGTTACGAGTTGTTACAAGGGGGAGGGGGGTCCAAATATTTGTTGCCAGTTGTTACAAGGGGGAGGGGGGTCCAAATATTTGTTGCCAGTTGTTACAAGGGGGAGGGGGGTCCGAATATTTGTTACGTAACCAGACAAAACAAAATTCAAATGAAATGCAAAGTACAGTGGTCTCTTGACTTTCACGGATCTGACTTTCATGGAAGGGCTTTACAACTGGTTTTCCAAAAAGAAAAAGATTAATGAAAAAAAAATACCCCCTTGGTTTATTTTAACAGCACGGGTAATATGTACAGTATCACCGTATTAGACCAAAAAAAACCCCACATAATATGTCACTTGTACTCTATAAGAGGTCGATACATCATTTATATCGAGACTATGATGAAAAGAATGTGATTCGGGAAAAATGATTATTAATCAATAAGTCTTTTGTCAAATTTGAATGTACTTTTTATTTCACTCTACCGGAGGGGGGGGGGGGTTGAGTCTTTTTGTTGCAATTTGTTACATAGGGGGGAGGGGGTAAAAAGAATTTTTGGCGCTACATAATATCTAAACGTTCCATAATGTATATAAGTAAGAATAATGTTATTTCATTATTATTTTTATTTGTCAAGAACTTGTACCTATTAAAATAAAAACTTTATTCAGAGTGAAAACAAAATATATATAATAACACAGTCGATTTTTTTTTGTCTTAAAAAATTGCTATGACATTTTGTTGTTGTTATCCTTTGTTACGAGGTTCCAGATTATCTATTGTTCGACTACCAAGTTCCAGATTATCTATTGTTGGTGGGAAGCATGGTCGAGAGGCTAAGTACGCTTGAACTTGGATTGTCTTGGCTACCTACCTATGAAGAATGCTCGAGGTTGGACACCCGACTCGAGCAGAGTTGTGTTTACTGAGCCCTAAAGGCAGCACGGAAAACCTTCTCCCAGTTACCTTCCCTCTCCCCCACAAAAGAGATTGGACACTAGCGCTCTGAGCATGCTATAATAGCGCTATATAAAAGCTATAATTATTGTTATTTATTGTTAAGCTATCAAGTTCCAGATTATCTTTTGTTAATCTATCAAGTTCCAGATTATCTATTGTTAGTCTACCAAGTTCCCATATTATCTATTGTTAGTATACCAAGTTTCCATATTATCTATTGTTAGTCTACCAAGTTCCCATATTATCTATTGTTAGTCTACCAAGTTCCCATATTATCTATTGTTAGTCTACCAAGTTCCCATATTATCTATTGTTAGTCTACCAAGTTCCCATATTATCTATTGTTAGTCTACCAAGTTCCCATATTATCTATTGTTAGTCTACCAAGTTCCCATAGTATATATTGTTAGTCTACCAAGTTCCCATATTATCTATTGTTAGTCTACCAAGTTCCCATATTATCTTTTGTTAGTCTACCAAGTTCCCATATTATCTATTGGTAGTCTACCAAGTTCCCATATTATCTATTGTTAGTCTACCAAGCTCCTATATTATCTATTGTTAGTCTACCAAGCTCCTATATTATCTATTGTTAGTCTACCAAGTTCCCATATTATCTATTGTTAGTCTACCAAGTTCCCATATTATCTATTGTTAGTCTACCAAGTTCCCATATTATCTATTGTTAGTCTACCAAGTTCCCATATTATCTATTGTTAGTCTACCAAGTTCCCATATTATCTATTGTTAATCTACCAAGTTCCCATATTATCTATTGTTAATCTACCAAGTTCCCATATTATCTATTGTTAGTCTACCAAGTTCCCATATTATCTATTGTTAGTCTACCAAGTTCCCATATTATCTATTGTTAGTCTACCAAGTTCCCATATTATCTATTGTTAGTCTACCAAGTTCCCATATTATGTATTGTTAGTCTACAAAGTTCCCATATTATCTATTGTTAGTCTACCAAGTTCCCATATTATCTATTGTTAGTCTACCAAGTTCCCATATTATCTATTGTTAGTCTACCAAGTTCCCATATTATCTATTGTTAGTCTACCAAGTTCCCATATTATCTATTGTTAGTCTACCAAGTTCCCATATTATCTATTGTTAGTCTACCAAGTTCCCATAGTATATATTGTTAGTCTACCAAGTTCCCATATTATCTATTGTTAGTCTACCAAGTTCCCATATTATCTATTGTTAGTCTACCAAGTTCCCATATTATCTATTTTTAGTCTACCAAGTTCCCATATTATCTATTGTTAATCTACCAAGTTCCCATATTATCTATTGTTAGTCTACCAAGTTCCCATATTATGTATTGTTAGTCTACAAAGTTCCCATATTATCTATTATTAGACTACCAAGTTCTGGATTATCTATTGTAATGAAGTACTAGTCTAAACACATCACGAGCGTTTTTCATTATATATAAAACTGTTAAGCCGAAAATTGATTCCCGGTGTTTATGTTAATCTCCGATGTTGTTATCTGGTGGAATGTAGTCATTTGTTTTCATTTGTAACTATTTTTCAGTTTTGCCTCCCAAAAAGTCACCAGTTGAAACATTATCAGTAACATTGTTGATGAGTGTAGTGCAATGGTTCTCACTATTTTCTCACACCACAGATATAATGAGAATTTCAAATTCTTCCATTTTAGGTCACAGGAAACTTTGGCAACACGAAACATTTCCCCAAATGTGAATTTGTTTTGATAGGAGAACATTTTTGTTTAAAGATACATACACCGTGTGACAGTTTCACGTTTTCAGGATAAGAAAGTGAAGAGACTTTTGACACTCACAGATTTGAATTCTGTCCAGACCCGGTAGATAAATTTAGATAAACGTAAATAAAGATATGTAAATAAATGTTTAAAAAAAAACGCACACCTACAAATCCAAATGTATTCTGAAATAGAGTTGACTTTTTTTTGTTTCATGTTGACATTTTTATTTCAAGTGTTAAAAACTTACAGCAATGTTGTTACTTAAGTTTTATATTTCTTTAGTGTCACTGATAAGTGTCGTGTTACAATAATGTGTAATCTTTGACTCTATTTACATTGTACATTATATTAATCACTTCCGAAATATATTTACAATAAGATCTATCCTCACAGAATTTGTTGTCTGTTATCTTGCACAGATATGTGCATTGTAGCAAGAGTAGAAGCGGATATATTACAACAGAAATGTCTCGACATTATGCTCAGTGTTAGTTTCTTAGATCAATTCAAGGGAAAGTTTAAATACAAAGAAATACATTTTTACCTAGTGAACTAATTAGTCCCCATGTGTCCCTCAAACAGACCTGCGTTCCTTGGAAAGCCTGGCTTGAACTTTGCTTGGCTACCTATGAAATGGGCTCGAGTACGACACCCGACTCGAACAGAGTTGTGTTTACTGAGCGCCTAAAGGCAGCACGAAAAAAAACTTCTCTCCCCCCCACCCCCAACTGGTCCACAAATGAGATTGGAACATAACGCTCTGAGCATGCTATAAGCTTTTATTATTATTATTATTAGAACTCAACTCCCCCAAAAGTTAAAGTTTGCGAGATTTTTCACTACATTATCCAAAACTTTGGAATTCCCTCCCCTTTGAGCCACTAGCGGATCCAGAACTTTAGAGTGGGGGGGGGGGGCGATTTTTTTCCAAACCCTAACCCTAACGCCCAGTAAACCCTAACCCTATATATATATATATATATATGAGAATAAAAAACGCAGCATCTCTCAACCTTCGGCGAAAAAACAAAACAACTGGGGCAACGCTATAAGATTCCATAGTGGATTTCGGGGCAAAGCCCTGACGCCAAAAGCGTTTTCTTTCTTTTTTCACTGCAGAAACGCATTCTCCTGACATGTACAGCTCATTATTCATGAAAAGAATTCGGGGCGAAGCCCCTACGCCAAAAGCGTTTTCTTGCATTCTTCAATGCAGAAACGCATTCTTCTGACATCCACAGCTCATTATTTATCAATGGAGTTCGGGGCGAAGCCCCGTCGCCAAAAGCGTTTTTTTGCATTCTTCACTGCAGAAACGCATTCACTGACAATTACAGCTCATTATTCATCAGTGTGGTTCCGACGCCAAAACCTTTTTTTTGCATACTTCACAGAAGAAACGCATTCTCCTGACCAAAAGCTCATTTTTCATACAATTAAAAAAGGGACGTTTGAATAATGTTGTACTTGAAAAATATTCAAATATGAATTTATAGGCCCTTAATAGATTGCCAATAAAACCGATTTGTTCCTTGAGAAGATAAGATACCCCACATATTTAGATTTTGGCCTTGAGAATCGCCGCCGAAAAAAGAATTATTCGATAAATAATATTCAATAAAATTAAAGTATAAATTGTGAGTTATAGTCCCAAATATATTTAACTAGAAAAATTTCAGATTGAGTAAAGGTTGGGAAAAGGCGACTATGGAAATATTATTTGGGTTTAGAACTCATCTCAATCATGACTTTTATGCTGAAAAATTTCGTTTGAACTCTAACTTTCTTAAAATAATTATGATAAATTCATGTGAAATTACATAAACTATGTCTGGAAATGAGAGGGGCGGTAGAGTGAAAACGATTAATCCTCGCTTGTTTAATAATTTCTACTAAAGATTGCATTTGGCATTAAAGAATAGAAGTGGGGCGACTCAACTAATTTTGTTCACAAACTATGATTCTCCATCAAAATAGGACCCCCCCCCCACTCAGAGGGCTAGAGTGGGAGGGCAGTACATGCAATCACCCTCCCCCCAACCCCACCGAATCGGCCAAGATACCAGAAGGGGATTGACATAATATAAAATTTAAATATTAATTGAATTAATTTTGTTCAAAAACATGATTTCTCCATAAAAGTAGGACCGCCCCCCCTCACTCAAAGGGTTTAGGTGGGAAGGGCAGTAGAGGTATTCGCCCCCCCCCCATCGGCAAACAGGGAACGACATAATATAAAGATCGGTTAAAATATCAATAAGTTTTAATCATATAGATATTTCATTGTTTCTGTTAGCAAGCTGTGATTTCTACAAATAAATTGGACCGCCCCCCTACTCGAAAGTCTATGGGGGGGGCGGGATTGATACCATCGTCCCCCTCCCGATCCCACCAAATCGGCCAACATACTAGAGGGGGTGGCGAAATAATCTAAAAATTGGTTGAAATATAAATAATTAGTATATATTATTACCATAAGTAATAAATTCGTATACAAATTGTGTGAATTCTATACTAAAATTCGTCCGCCCCCCCCCACCTTCGGGGGGCCGAGCGGGGGGGGGGGCGATGGCCCCTACCGTCCCCCCCCCCCCGGATCCGCCAGTGCTTTGAGCGTAGACTAACCACAAACTTCACTACCTACTTTCAAGAAGAACATTTCGACCATTTCACCTTTCATGTTTATGTTTGTCTTGTTTTCATAGTACCTAGAGCCTACATAGCCACATTATATTGGGTCTCATAGTTTGTAATACCTACACATTTAGTCTGCAGAAAATGTTAAACATCAATGAGAGAGAAGTGAATCTGTAAGACATATAACAAATACTGGATAGCTAAAGAATACATTCAGTGATGACAGCGGTATCTCAAAATAGAATTTACTGTCCCTTGTCGAATTATAACAACAATAGATTTTTTCAAAAAACCAATCACGGTAAAATCCACCCAGATATTCCTTTCTTACCCCTTTCCAGGCCATTTTCCCAAACTGGTCCAGATAAGTGATAGGATCATAGCGTATTGAGAAAGCTAACAACATGAAATAGCGTTAAATAATAACAATTGGTAAAAAAAAGTATTAATCGCACAGATTTATTGTAGTTGGTCTAGAAGATAGATCTATTTCAAATTTAATAGCATGACTGATCTAAACTAATTGATACAATAACAATTAATATACACTTATTATTTTAAAGTTTTTTTTCAAGTTATATATATATAATTCATTTTGAAACCCTTTGGGTGGGCACTTGTCAATGTTGAGAGCCGTTGATTTAACTAAACCTTTTAGTTCTTAAGAAAAATTTAGCCTGATATTATAATGTCAAGTTAACAAATTTAGGTCCATGGTTTATTCGGACTAGAAAACATAGCTACTGCTACTGATAACAGCGCACTTTGGTCCCTTAGAGTTTCTCTCATATTTACATCTTATCAATGGTTCCCAAACTGATGTAACCAAGGTTTTAAAATAAAAATGATTTTAATATACAGGTCGTAAAACATTTGCATAAGAGCCAGTGGTAGTGATACGTCACCAGGGGCCAGTCAAATAACTTATGCCTTACAACTTTAGCTTCGACACCATGCAAGTTCTCAATTTTAAGACATCAAAGCAACATGTCAATACGCCCTATTACCTAATTGTATTAGTTCAGGAACAAAGGTCAGACTAAATGGATTGCATAATATATATAAAAAAAAACAACAATTCACAATATTCTGACATTTTACAAAGAGAATTTGAAGCATTACAGAAATGGAAATCTAATTGGAGCACGTCTTTCCACCCAGAAAAATGGCATTAATTAAAAGTAACAAACAAATTAAAACATCTACGCAGACTAAAATTTCAAAAATACCTAGGTCATCATGCTATTTCCACATTAATGATTTTTTTCAAAATTAAAGCAATAGGGTTTATTAAAAGAAATTTTTAGAACGCAAACAAAATCTTGAACTCTAATGTCAAGGCGGTCCTACTGTATGGTCCCTAAACATGGAAAACAACTGAAGTAATAACAAAAAAAAGTACAGATCTTTATCGACAGATATCTGAGAAATATCTTTCAAATACACTGGTACGACAAAATAGAAAACACCAAACTGTGGGAGATGATTGGACAGAAAAATATAGAAGTGCAGATCTTGGAAAGTGGAGATGGATTGGTCACACCCTTAGAAAAGATACCAAAAACAGAGCTAGACAGCAGGCCTTAGAGTGGACCATCCCCTACCCTCCAAGGGCACAAGACGCAGAGAAAGACCAAAATGAACATGGCGGCGAAGTATACTAGATGAAGCCGAGAGGACAGGAAAGAGCTAGGAAGCCATTAAAAAACTAGCAAGAGACACTTGAGAGTGGCGTGTTTTTACTGAGGCCCTATGTTCCATGAGGAACGCAAAGGTGATGATAATCATAAAATTGAAATGCTATTCAACTTTGTTACACCAATATTAGAATATGCGTCCTCTGTTTGGGACACTTGATAAGAACAAAGAAACAAGAAGAGGCACAAAATAGAGCCGTGAGGTTTATAAGAAACGAATGTTCATATTTAATTAACTCTTTCTCTCCGTAATTATTTTTCTCGTTTCGATAGTTGTATTCATTTTGCTCATTTGTATTTCCCTAAATTGTTATGATAAAATTTCATTAACTTTTTTGTTTGTTGTCGGAAAATGTTTTATTTGGTATTGAATCATAGGAAAATGCATGCTCCTCTTTTTACACAACACAAATTAAAGTTTATCAATTAAAAATCAATTTAGTTTAATAGGGGTCAAATCAATGATAGCATCGTCAATTAGGAGAGAAAGAGTTAAAGTATAGCAATAGTAAAATCACTGAATTTCAAGATAAAACAAGATTACAAAGAGAGTTTTTGTTACCACACACACTCAGAGGCGGCCCCCGTGGGAGACGGATCCCTGTCGGATCCGCATATTCGCTGGTCGACGGAGAATGGCATCGAGCAGGGTATGAAACCGACACCGTAGAGATAATCAATCCTGCGCGCTAAGCGCACGACCAGGCATTGCTCTTAATCTAATGACAAACTGGTTACAAACTAATAGCCTACTATTGATAACATACCTACACATTACGGAATGACAACTACCGGATATGCACAATATGTCAGAAGAGCGATTTTAGATAATCTTTTGGTATTGAGCATTTTCATTTAAATGAAACTAGAATGAGCATGTAGATCTACCTAAATTAAAGTACTTATTTAGCACTCTCAATATCTATATCTACTAGATCTAGATCTAAAATATACATTTGGGATAATGTAGATGTAATTTAGATAAGATTTTCATTTTAAAAAACACTAGATAATCAATTAATAGTCTAATTGCAATATGAAATATTAAAATAGTAGATTAGTTTTAGTATTTTATAACATTGCAATATTGACATATTGACAATCTAGACTTTAGAAATAAAAATCTACACTTTAAGCCTAGAAATTAAAATTATAGATCTTGATCTAGTCTAAATCATGGCTGTCTGGTAGTGCGGTTTGCGCGCTGGACTGTCGTTTGGATTCATCGATGGTCCCAGGTTCAAACCCTGCCCGCTCCCATCCCCCGTCGTCCTACGGGAGGTTTGGACTACAACTCTGAAGGAACATCCGAAACATGTAAAACAACAAACATTCTAAACTAGACCAAGAAATTCTAGATCTAGATTCTACAATGATTTTAATTAGAACTTAAATCTAGATCTAGTTTCAAAAATCTAGCTCTAGTGTAAAAAATCTAGCTCTAGTGTAAAAAAAATCTAGATCTAGTGTAAAAAATATAGATTAGATCTAAATCTAGCTATTATATCTTTTTAAAATGCGAGTCACATTACGAGGTTTAATAAACATTACTATACCGAGTTATTTTAGCATTTAAAGAATTTATTCCATATGTCGTCAAAGGAAAAAAATCCAATACGTCACATGGCCTAGTTAGACTAAAAAATATCATCTATACGAGCAGCTTGTTGAGTGTTCATAGACATTGGTGCACCGAGTGAGATCTTTTAGCATTTCAATTAAAGAATTAACTCCTTATGACGTCAAAAGAAAAAAAATACATTACGTCACACGTCCTAGTTAAACTAAAAAATGTCATCTATACGAGCAGCCTCTCGAGGGATCATAGACATTTGTGCACCGAGTTTTTCTTTTAGCATTTCATTTCATAGCTAGTTAAACTTGATATATATATATATATAAGGATTAAAGACGCTTTTTTTTGTTTTGTCTGTCAGTATGTCTGTCCGTCATGTTAATTACGAGAAAAAAAAGACTAAAAGCTATTGAAAATCTGATTAAATCTAATTTCCCTTCCGAAACATCGCATTAGTTTTAAGTTTCTATAATAGATTTTCCGGATGTTTATATATATTATAGTGAGAGAAAATAAGAATTCAAGATTAATCAAATGCCGTAAATTTGATTTGTGGGATGGTCTGTTATGAAAATAAGATGTAACATAGCCTTATGGAGATTTTTTCAAACCATACTTTGGTGTTAGGAAGTTGTTTTCCTTTAAAATCTAAGCATAATATTAACGATAATTAGATTTTCTAACGTTTTAGCTAGAAAGTTAAATGTAGTGTAAGATAGAAGTACGATTTTACATAAATAGAGTTAAACTATTTTTCATAAAAAAATCCGGAACACCAAATTTTCGTAAATGAGAAAATTATGTGTTTTATTTATAAGAAAAGGGATTTCAAACATTTATTAGCGTTATTAGATTTTTCAGATAAAAATCGGATCATTTTTTGCGACGATTTGTAAGAAAATTAAGGTAATGTAGGTCGATTTCTTTTTCAAAACAAAATCAAGAACATTCTTTACCGATTAAACAACTTTTATTATGTTTCGGCAAGAAAATTAACTGTAAAATAAGTCAAAAAATTGATTTTCAATAATCGTTTCTAGTAAATTACTTTTTTATTTTAAAATCCTGAATAACCTATTGTCGATATTTTTGAAAAAAATAAAATTATTTGACATAAATTTGTTTTAAATTAAAAATTCGGAACAATTGATATTAATAAATAAAATTTAGTGACGTAATGTCAAAGAATATAAGTGTAATATTAGTCAATTATGCGATTTCAAACAATCATTTGACATAATTTATTTATTATGCTATTTACATTAAAAAACCGGAACAATAAATTAAAGATCATGTGTTTCTTGCAATGTTTAAGCATGGAAATAAAATCTAAAAGTTAGAAGAGCCTCTTGTGTTATTTGTTAATCTAATCGTGATGGACAGACCGACCAACAGACAAAACGCACAAAAATAATCTTCTTTTATTCGGATGGGCACTAAACAAAAAATAAATAAAATCTGATTTTTTAAAAAAGTTTAAGGAATTGGTTTAGCACCGCGTCATGTTGCGACGTTACGCTACTGCACGAAAGTCGCAGCATAAAAAGTCCATTTAAAAAAAAATGTGTGTGATATGTACATAAAAAAGCATTATTAGCCTTTATAAACAAACAGAAATGTTTTCTTTTAACTTTAACAGCTAGTTGACCAGAAAAACTATCTTTAACTATTATTTATATTTGTTTGAAACATTTCCTGTACATTTGATAAATATATTTGACTTAGTGATACTGAAAATACATATAAAATGTCCTTCTTTATTAGCATATTGTAACATTGCCTCCCTTACATTTACGTAATTGTTTTAGAATTGGTGTATTTTTTTGAAAAAATCGCTTGCATAATTAATTTTATAAAGTAAATGGTTTGCACTTAAACTTTTCAAGCCGCATTTAATGATGAAATAATATTTTTCATATCTCTTCTAGTTTTCGAGATCTGAGTGGGACAGACG
Organism: Biomphalaria sudanica; assembly: GCA_036873155.1. Taxonomy (NCBI): domain Eukaryota; kingdom Metazoa; phylum Mollusca; class Gastropoda; family Planorbidae; genus Biomphalaria; species Biomphalaria sudanica. The sequence continues at coordinate 5,276 of JAZGLO010003303.1, read as the reverse complement.
GACAGACGGACAAACGGACATTTTGCACAAACCTAATAGCGGCTTTTTCCCCTTACGGGGGCCGCTAAAAATAAAGTAGCAACACGCGTATGACATAAAACACTGAATCATGATTTACAAACACCAAACAAAAACTAATAAAATAGAAAGACACAAAGGTAAAGGCAATTTTGTATTAAATATGCTTGGTCTAAATTAGCTCCTCCTTCTCTAATGCTAGTAGAGCATGAAACGGATTGCCTAAATCAGCCTGAAAAAAACAATGCCTTAGCAGAGTTTTGAGTCTCTAATTAACATGCAAGATTAGATTAACCCGGGGTCCTGGGTTCGAATCTCGTTGAAGACTGTGATTTTGAACTTCGGGATTTTTAGGGCGCCTTTGAGTCCACCCACCTGACTTTAGTTGGGGAAATTAAAGGCGGTTGGTCGTTGTGCTTGCTACATGACACCCTGCTCGTCAGCCCTTGGCCAAAGAAATAAATGACCTTAACATCATCTGCCCTTTAGATCGCAAAGTTTGAACGGATAACTTTACATTACTAGATGTACACATGGATACACCTAATGCAATTATCTTCTCTTTTGAAGAAACGTTTGTAATTTACAAACTAAAATAAGCAAATGGTGTCTTGAGTACGGCCATAGTGTCGCTCCATGTTATACCAGCCCTGTGTGTCCTCCCCCCCCCCCCTCAGGCTTACGTTATGCATACAGTATGCAGCATACTTTGAGAATTACTCCCATGTAGGCCGAAGTTCAACGCACTATCAATCAATAATACAGCCAATGATAAAAATTGTGTTACCAGAAATTCGAAAATGAAACTAACGCTTGAAACAGCTATTTGGGTTTTAAAATAAACTCATCATTGTTAAGTAGGGGGCCTATATTTTGGAAAACCAAAACACCAGGAGTTGTAATGTCCAGTTCTATTGAATGTCTCTGGGCTGTGTGTCGATTATAGAGTAAGTCTACAAAGGTAAAGCTGACAGCATCGTTCTTCTTCAAGCTGACAGTGTTGTTTTGTTGTTTTTTTTTCCTCTTGGGAAATATCGAGGGAGCTTTAATGTTAACACACGTCTATTTAGAGACGTTTCGAGTTAACTCTGACGGCAGATGTATTTGTTGTTATTTGTGCTACCGTTATGTCACGTGATTCAGAAACTTACCAGAACGTTGTCTGTTGAAAGCCCACACCGGGCAATGGTAGAATTAAATAATGCTGAATATTAAAGCCGCATTATTTCTAGAAAATCTCGCCTTGGGTTTCTTAAACAAATTATCTTAAAATTAGCATTATAAAATCTAGTAATTAGGTTTGTAGAGTCTTTCCGATGTTTCACACCATGCTCCCCAGTTCGATTCCTTCTCGCTGCTATTCCCCCCCCCCCTTGCTGTCCTGTCCGGCTAGGACGTAATAATTTTACATTTCTGAAGAAACGTCCGAAACTTTACCAGACAGACAGACAGAGTGAGTTGATATAAGCTTTGCGAAAAAGGCTGGCATAGTTAATGCACTTCACAAACTTAAGGCGAGGTTCACACTGGGAAGCTGTTAAGCTATAAATCAGTTAGTACTTTACTAGGTTTAGGTTACAATTGATATCTGTAAGGATATATGTCCACATTTGAAACACAGGTTGGCCACCTTGAATGTGCATCGACTATGGAGACTGCTAGAACAGCAAACAGATTACGACTACTCTCATACAACCTTGATGGATTGGATCAAGAAGATCGAATTACTAGAGCTGAGGGAGCCTGCAACGTTATGTTAGAGTAAGCTTAATGCAAATTCTGTAAAGTTTGTGGTTGGTAATAATTCTGCGGCCAAACTACCATTTCTATGTTGTTGTTTTTTTGTTGTTGTTTAGTTATCATAGTAGTTTATTTTAAGAATTACACTTTTCTTAAAATTATAATCTAGAGCTTAAACGTAAAATGTATAGCTAGCTTCAATGTAAGAACTGTACTTGGCTTAATCTATACAGCTGTTGCTAGCTTCATGGTCTCACTCTAAATTGTGTAGTTAGTTAAGTTTTAGTAATGCAGTTTTCTTCATAGAGTTAGAGTATTGAGAATTGACATTTATTCTAATGATATGAAAAACTATTCATGTGATGTCCTACAATGAAATGAGTTAAAATGTATAACTTGTCGATCTTCCTTACCTCATACACAACTGTGTTGTTTCTGCTCATAGTGAAAACCCTGAAGTCATTTTCCTACAAGAAGTGGTCACTGACAGCCTGCCCATCATAAGAGCTCGCTGTATGCCAGACTATGACATTTATTTAGGCTTGGAAGGGAAGAGGCGTGGACCAGTAAGAAGATAACTTATTACATTTATGGCACAATCTTATATAATTCCCGCCCTCCCCCCTTTATTTTTCACAGTACTGCCATGTTCTTGTTATATTGTTCTAATAGCTATATCTACTATCCACCAAAATAAAATAATTATTTTGATTAATTATTCAGCGTATATCTCACAATATTATGGGGTATGCACAAACACTTGTTAGGTCCGTCAGTTACCTGCATTACAATAACCTCTACCCCCCACAACGTATTGTTAATGAAACGCCTATACTCCAACAATATATAGTATTTGTCACTTATATATTCAGTGAAACAGCCAGTAGTACAATAATATAGTATTTGTCACTTATATATTCAGTGAAACAGCCAGTAGTACAATAACATAGTATTTGTCACTTATATATTCAGTGAAACAGCCAGTAGTACAATAATATAGTATTTGTCACTTATATATTCAGTGAAACAGCCAGTAGTACAATAATATCACACAATTTTGTGGAATCCTCTAATTGTAAGCCCTGATTACCGACCTTGAACTTTTAAGATGCCACATTTTCTTTTCGTCCTTCAAATGAATGGCCGGTAAAACACAGTTTTAAACAAAGCCCTAGTACCACCCGTAAATATTTAAAGTTCTTATAAATACTTGACTGAAGCTTTGTGCTTCCCGTGAAACAGTTTGAACCAAAGAAATATATCAACTATTCATAACAGTTCACTCTTTACATATTTCTTTTCATTTGTTCAGTCATAGATCAACATCTAGAGAGGCACCTTATTTAGAATAATCCATATTCTTTCTAATGATTGCCATATGATGTACATCTATTGTTACTTGCCCTCATAATAAAGTTTTGATAAACTGAACGCAAACGTGGGTTTATGTAGACTTAATTTAATGCATTGTATTTCAACATCTAGATAGACTAGTGGCTTTATCAAGTCTCAATTAGTACAAACAATTGAACCATTGCGACCTTAATTAGTTTGAATAGAATACTTTATTAAATGATTTTGAAATGATGTGATACAGTTAAAACAGCGACGCATAACACTTGAATAAAGGAAAAACAAAGTTTTCGCAATACATTCATCCAGATTCAAGGGAAATGAAAGTCCCTCATTAACAAACATTAACAAAAACCTTCCAAGTGTTCTCGTGTCATGATAATTTTCAGTTCACATTCAATCGGCCGAAACTTCTTTCACTTTGACAAGTGACTTCCGTACGTTACAGAGTAAGCTGATGATCAGAAAGTACGTCTCTGTCAATTCATTCTTCAGTAACACTTATTTGAACAGTTTTTACCAGACAGTTTTCTTCTTGCTTTCACCTCATCGCTGACTACAGTCAATGTTATGTCCATGTCCTTTGATTCACCACACTTCTATTCATAAAGTCCTAGCTCTATTCATACATTCCTTACGCCCCATCTGAAAAGTGTTGGGTACCACTGACTTGAATGAACGTTTCTTTTTCAGCGGTCCTACTTCACTGCCACGTTAGTAAGAAAAGATTGCTCGTTGGTGGAGCGTGCTACCATCCTCCCATTTCCAACTAGTAACATGTCTCGAACTCTCTTGGAAGTTCAGGTAAATGTTTCCATCTTTCTTTCCAACTAACCACACACAACGTAGCTTCGTTTCAGAGCGTAGCTAGGAATTGTCCATCATTTGGGGTCCCGGGGACTTAACCTCTTTAAGGACCCTGCATTTTGCGTAATATTTAATGTAAAAAACACTCATCAGGGGGCTCCCCCTCAAGTGGGGGCCCGGGGGTATTCTCCCCCTCCTCCCCCAATCCTTGCTACGCCACTGCTTCGTTATAAACTAGTTTGTGTCTTTGTTGTTGTTACGCCTTCTTTATTTCATGTCATTCAAGAAATACAAAGTCTATCTTTTCAAGATGTATCAGATGACCAGGTACAAGAAGTGCCTTTTTTTTAGCACTCACTAATTAGTTCTTCTTCCCCCCCCTCCCCCCCCCCCCCGCATTTTTTTAAAATCGAAAATTTGGAATATCTTCTTTTTCAGCTTTTCTAGACAGAAACAAGTCATGTGACATTGATATCTAGCCAATAATTCCGTATTCTGTACACATACTTCACCTTTCAGACCTTGTGGTCTATAGGGCAGATGATGTAAAGGTCATCTGTTTCCGTGGCCTACGGTTAACGAGGGTGTCATGTGGCCAGTACAACGGCCAACCGCCTTTACTTTTCTCCAACTAATGCCGCGTACCCATTAGAGCTGGGTGGACTCAGAGGCGCCCGAAGATCCCGAAATTAAAATTCTCAGTCTTCTCCAGGTTTCGAACCCCGACGGAAGCCGTACATATATATAGCAAAGAAAAAAAAAGCTTGCCATTTATGAAAGTCTCCATTATCAAATGAATTGAGTTTTTGTGGTCTACTTAGAAAAAGTGATATTTGAAAATGGCGTAAATTTAAAGAAATGAAATTACTAGTGTAGTCATTTTCACTCCCACCTGACCATCTTCCAACAATAAAAAGATAAATCTTTCTTAGATCACGAGATGCATAGGGGAGACATACAGAGCCATTTTCAGGGTCTTATATTAACATTCTATTCAGTGATCTGTATGTTTATGTCTATCTCAGTGTCAGATCAAATCCGTCCCTGTGACATTGTTGAACAGCCATCTGGAGAGTATCAAACAATGTTCAGATGAAAGAAGGAATCAACTTAGACAAGCATTTGCAAGGATGAGGTCTGCAGACAAAACTAGAGTTGTCTTGTTTGGTGGGGACTTAAATTTAAGGGATTCAGAGGTAATGTTCAGGGTGTCTTTGATTCTAATCTTTAAGTCGATTATCAAAACTTTTTAATAATTCAGACCATTTTAAAATATTAAGTCGCCTTTAGAGAAAACACATAAGTTCAAGTACATTAAGCTTAAAGTATAATAATCAATAAAATAATAAATTAATCAG
>JAZGLO010003301.1:0-15056 GCA_036873155.1 Biomphalaria sudanica | reverse complement strand
AACATATACATAAACACTTTTATTCCCTTGGCAATTAAATTATTGAATATAACCCAACTTTCTGTGAAATTTAGCATGTGATGTTTGAGTGAACTGTGGTATGAACATATATTTTATTAGCTTTAGTCATAATGTTTTGTAAGATGAATTTCCTCATGGATAATAAAGATATACTGTTATTATTTAGGTGGAGAGGCTTGGCTTCTGAACCGGGGTTCGAATCTTGGTGAAGATTGGTATTTTGAATTTCAGGATCTTTAGGGCACCTAGGATTCCATGTTGCTCTAATGGGTACCTGACATTAGTTGGTGAAAATTAAAAGCTGTTGGTCGTTGTGCTGGCCACATGACACTCTCGTTAACTGTGGGCCACAGAAACAGATGACCTTTACATAATCTGCCCTATAGATCGCAAGCTCATAGTGGTAACTAAACATTGCCTTATAATCACTGGCTAGGGCAACAGCCCACTAAATAAAATATTTCTCTAAGGCTACTTTATTTTTTTAAAGTAAAGAGTGTGCTTGCATGTAACTTTTTTTTAGTTGCTCTCTCTTCCATTTAAAAGCAATGCTTTTATAAGCTGAAGTAGTATCACCATTGGCAAATTGTGCCCCCTTCCCTTTTTGATACTAGCAGTGCTCTAATTGATTTTTCATGAACAGAATTAAATTAGCTTGAAATATGACCTCAAACACCAGTGATGCCCAAACTATGGCCTGAGAGTCAAATTCATGTGCTCTCTATACCCTTTAGACTTCTGATCAGGCCAAAAGTCTCTGTTACATTAGACTATAGGATTTATTTTTTGTGGTGATGCTGCCTCTGACAAATGTGTCAAAAATGTATTTGACCCGGGACCCACAGGGCACAACAGGTTGGGCACCACTGTCCAACATCATTTGACACTTTCAAGATCTATTTAGAACACTTACACATCAGTGATAGGGCCTAACAAAACATGACTACCATTAAACATCAGCCTATACACATCATAGACAAATACCAGAATATGTTGGCCTATTTTAGATCCAATAAAAGAAAATTGACTTTTGTTGTACAGAATGGTAAGTTCACAAATTAAACTGTATACTTAATAAAAGAACATGAGCATTTTTTTTTGGTCCAATGGAAGTTTATCTTTTGTTCTGTAACATGATGTAAGACTATTGTATGTAAATACATATAAACTGTTTTTAAAACAAGGAAACTATTGTTTACAGTATATTGCATACTTTATTCTCAGTACTACATATACATTTGCCAATTTTAATTTTATTAGAGCCTACATCTTGCTTAGGCCCTAAGGATATTTATGGTCCTATAAAAATGTTGTCTTCTGTATCTCAAAATTTAATATGCATTTAAATACAGATAAACATACAGTGGAGTCATTTTAATTTGAACTATTTGGGAACCTGGTGGGTGAGTTCGAACTACACTTCAACAAGGGAAATAGCCAAAAAAATATTTATCTTCTCCAAAGTTACTTCCCTTGTAAATAAAATAAAACAAAGGTATTTCTTTTTTTTCTAACAAAATCTTTCTGGAAATACTGGGGTGTTTTTTTTTTGGGGGGGGGGGGGGGGGGGGGTCCAACATCATTTACACTACAATTTTAAGAAAATTGTTTTAATTATTTGAAATTTCTGATGTCATTCTGTTTAAAACGTACAAAATATCAATCTAGTAAGGGCACCTATTGTCTGACCCATGGTTGACTTTAAGAAAGAAGGTGATGGGAGGAGAGGTGTCAGTTGATTAGTTCATCTCTAGACTTACACAGTACTGGCCACCTGCGGTCACACGTTTTTTAACTTAAGCATTAATTACATGTGCACACACTATGCGACACTACAAATCAATTGAAAGCAACTTGTTGAAGGATTGCTGACCACCACAAACCCACTGGATTGGTGGCTGGTACAGCTCATGGGAATTATCTAGAACCAGAAATAGCTGATTTTGAATAAACCAATTTTTTTTGTCAATAATGACAACAAATGAAAAAAACCCACAAAAAACAATGAAGTGAATTCGAATAAGACAGAATTTCAATGCGAGTTCTAATTATCTACATATGATTTTTAAAACAATATTTTAAAAGACTTGTACACCAGTTTATAGTGCTGCATTTTATTAGTATGCTTATGCATCTTCAGTGTGTTTTAAACATTTAAATAAAATGATTTTGTTGACATATGAACAACAGCTACACTGTAGTCTTCCAAAGGCATGTCCATTTTTAAAAAATGCTAAGAGTCCATGACTTAACCAACTACCTATAAACCATTTTTAAAATATGATTTAAAAGCAGTTAGTCACTCAATAATTGTATGTGATCTAAACTGTAAAGAATCTGCACATGAGATTTAAGTGACTCACCCTTTATTGAAAGACATCACTGTTAAATTTGTTTTTCTCTTCTTTTTGTTTACAATGGAATCTACTATTATTTTGAGACACGTTTTGTAAGATTGGGAGCTTTTATTAATGATTATAACTAATGCATCAAATTATTTTTGTTAGTTTTATGTATTAAATGTTTAGCGCCGTTAAAGTAAAATTTCATATTTTAAGGAAATTATCTGTGAATGTTATCTGAGTTCATTGTAGTAGGCAAACCAAGAAATTAAAAACAAAAACTGAGTCCACAAAACTCAGATTTCTGGGTAACAAGGACTGCTTTAAAATTAATGTTCAAGTCCTGAGAATTGTCCACACCCCACTCATGATTTTTAAAAGAACACAATTTAAGCAATTTTTTAAAAATAGATTTAATATAAAATATATGGGTTGACAGACAGTATAAAATATTTGTGCATGTGTTTTTATGCCTACAGGATAAGCAAGAGGAAAGTACACAGTATCTGGAATATAGAGAGACAATGGTTCTATCATCAAGCTACAATAGTGCATACAACAGTAAGTAAAATATATAGTACAAACAGATATTTACAACAACTAATAGCTGATAGGAAGAATTAATTCATTCCTGGAGCTAGCCAAAAGAATAATATTGAAAAGATTTTGTGATTCTAAGGTTAATTTGAAGGGAGGAGGAGAATGTATTCCTGAACCCAAACCCACTTATACTTTGCTACGCCACTCATGAGCACATTTTTTGAGTTTAGCATATTATCACATAATGAATGAAAGAGATCTATTAAAAAATAGATATAATGTTTCTAATCTAACAGTCCGCTTATTTGGTAACTGCTTTCCAAAAATAAACTTACAATGTTGTTGGACAGGACAAGCTATTTCGCTGAGTGAAAGATTCCATCCCTGAAACTTTTGACAATTGACCATCTGTGGTGGCCTTTCTAGCTCCTGTCACTGCCAGTTCATTAGAGTGCTTCTCTTGTTTCTTGCTAGACAATTTCTGTTGGTTTCCTGAGACCTGGTTGTCACTGAAAAAATCACTTATAGCTCTCTAATGAATAAAGAAAAAAAAAATGAAATGATGAGCATAATGAGCTTATAATGACATGATGGAGGCTGTGCTTGTTATTTTTTTATTCTCAATTGATAAGTAATACAAAATATCTTAAATGCAATGTAATGTAAGAAAAAAAAGGCTTAAATTTCTGAGAAACTCAAAACTTATTTGGAAATGTAATTTATTATACTATCTATAATACATTCTAATATAATTTAAGGCAACAAGTATATATATATATATATAAAAAGATAAAGGCACATTCCTCGTTCCATATGCTAGGACAAATTTGTACAAATACTCCTTCTTCCCTAGTGCTATTATAGCATGGAATGGGTTGCCTGAGCTAGCCAGGAAAACCAGTGACTTGGCAGAATTTAAGTCATTGGTTAATATGCATGACGCGTAGGACATAATCATCTTCTTTTTTGAAGTAACGTCTGTATTATATAAGATAAGATATATATATATATATATATATATATATATATTTATATATATATATATATATATATATATATATATATATCATCATTGGCCTCTTTCAGTCGTAGGACGACTATGGTTCATCTCAGAGCACACTTCCTCATGTGGCTGTGGAGCCCTATTTTGGAGAGACATTCCCGTCCACAGATAGCACAAGTTAGGGTCCCCTTGGCTTTTGCTTCGGTGGTAGAGGAGCTGGCCGTTTTTCGGTTTGTGCGTTTTTCTTCCTGGGCTGAGACCCATGTACTTTCACTGTCCATAGCTTTCTTTGTCACTGTCTCTCTCCACCTGTTGCGGTCTAGAGCTATGTCTTCCCAATTGTCAGTATTGATGTTCACTGATTTGAGGTCACGTTTTATTACATCTATGTAACGGAGGTGGGGGCGACCAGTTTTTCTTGTGCCAGTCCCGAGTTGACCATAGAGGATGACTTTCGGGATGCGCTTGTCCTCCATCTGGCGAACATGTCCAAGCCAGCGCAAACGGCGTTGTCTGAGGGCTGTAAAAATGCTGGGAATACCTGATCGCACAAGGATCTCAGTATTGCACACTTTTTCTTTCCATGTGACATTCAAGTTCCTACGGAGACATCTCAAATGGAATGAGTTTAGTTTTCTCTCTTGCTTTGCGTAGGTGGTCCATGATTCACTGCCATATAGCAGTGTACTCATAACGCATGCCTTGTAGACTTCCATTTTGGTCACCGTAGTTAGCTTATGGTTTTCCCAAAATCTTAGTCTGAGTCTAGCGAATGTCGAGGCAGCCTTCCCTATGCATTTTTTCATCTCCTCTTCTAGGGACAGGTCATCTGTAATTGTGGATCCCATATAGCAGAATTCGTTTACGCCGTCCAGCTTGTTATCGTCAATGAGGATGGAGGGTGGTGCTGTAGTAGGTGGTCCCATAACATTTGTTTTCTTCGTGCTAATAGTCAAGCCATATTCTTTACAGGCCTGAGAGAAGCGGGACATTAGTGACTGAAGTTTCTCTTGTGTGTGTGCCACTACCGCTGCGGCATCCGCGAATAGCATATCTCTTACGAGGGTGGCTCTGATTTTAGTTTTGGCCCTCAGTCTGGAATGGAGATAGATGCCTTCAGTGGATTTGTCAAACGCGTTGTGGATTAGCAGTGAAAATAGTATTCCAAAGAGGGTTGGGGCCAGGACACATCCTTGTTTAACTCCGCTGTTTATACTGAAACTTTCAGAGCTGGCACCATTGAATTGCACTGTGCCCATCATATTTTGGTGGAAAGATATGATTACATTTAGTAGCTTGGGTGGGCAGCCTATTAACTGTAAAATTTTAAGGAGGCCATCTCTGCTAACTAGATTGAAGGCCTTTGTCAGGTCAATAAACGCAATGTATAAAGGCATCCTTTGTTCTCTGCACTTTTCCTGGAGTTGGCGGATGGAGAAAATCATGTAAATCGTGGATCTCCCTGAGCGGAAGCCGCATTGTGATTCTGGGTAGACCCGATCAGTGAGTTTTTGTAGCCTGGGAAGTATCACTTGAGCAAAGACTTTGCCTACAATACTTAAGAGGGAGATTCCCCTGTAATTGTTGCAGTCGATTCTGTCACCTTTGTTCTTATACAGTGTAATGATTTTAGCATCCCGCAGGTCTTGTGGCACAGCACCTTCTTGCCAACATTTACAAAGCAGTTTGTGTAGAGTCTATCCAGCACACAATTACTCAGCATAAACTAAGACTGACCCCCCAGCTTTACACAAAGTATAGGAACATTAATATCTTTTCTTAAGACATCATACTGTTTATTCAGTTTAAAAAAAAAAAGTCTGTCAATTTCATAACTTAAACTATGACAGGTTGCAAGATTCCTATAATTCTATCAACTTTCTTATATCCTATAACTAGCTTTTTGTGCGAGTTGAGTTTACCATTTCAATTCTATTACCTCCACACTCCAGTCTCTATCCTGTAAGTAAAACATGGCAAGCGCACTGTCTGTGCCAGTGATTTCAGCAAACTGCTGACACCTTTCTTCACACTCATCCTTAGATGGAAGGTTTACATCATCCTCATCACTTTGTGAATCTGACACATAAACTATATCTGACATGGCTACAAAAGTTGAAAGAACATATTGAATTGTATTTTTTAAAGTTTTCAAAGTAGAGAATATTTAGAAAGAATAGATCTACAAAGAAACAAGAGAGTTAAATCTAAAACCAGGATTCTGATAGCAAAGAATAAAACATTTAATTATTGACTTACATAATGCCTATGCTTGGGCACCTTAACTTATGGCCTAAGCAACCCTACAATTATGACTTTGACTGTATGTTACTTGATCTAGACCTAATTAGAGATCTATCTATTCATAATTCAACTCAACAATGATATTCTGTTGAGTTGATTAATAGAAAATCTAGATCTAGTTAGCCTACTAGGTTCAAAAAGTTTGCTGTATAAAGTATATAAAATTAAATATTGCATTTTTAGGGCATGGGGACATTGGAAAGGGGTAGTACCTTTAAGGGTACAGCATGCTGCACATTTGGATGGACAGCCTCACTGGTCCCCTTCCAATCCCTAAATCTCTTATGTGACTCATAGCGCCATGCCCTGATAAAAACTGGTTCAGTTGGCAGACTAAATCATGTAAGCCATGTTAGGATCTAACCCTAGTTATACCAAATGAAATCATGAATGTAAATAAATCCATATCCCCTCAGATTTGATTTCATTGATTTTGATTTTAGGCACATCGGCACAATTTAGGCCATGTCGTGCCTGCAGTCCCTGAAGGACTACTCTCTCTCTAAACAACAAGGGCCAAATTATATACAGTCATATCATTAAAATCAAGGTCTATTCACAGTTAAAATAGTAAAGGTAGTAAAAATTTAATTATTTGGTAAAAATCTAATGTAAATAATACATGTTCATAAATTCATAAATCAAATCTTTGTAGATAACCCCACTTCCCGGATAAAGCCCAGTACCTTCCCAGGGTCGACATTATCAAATAGTGTTTTTAAGTTAGTGGCTCTAAAATATTTCTCCCAGACATCCTGGTATCTGGGGCAATCAATGAGGATATGTTCCACGGTGAGGCGAGAGTCACAGTACTCACAACACATTAAAAATAGTAGCTTCTGTACTAAATAACCCATGTCTCTCCATTTTCTACAAACGTATAAACGAGACTATGCTATTAACTTTTTTTCCCCGGCTTTATGGGTAAATAATACAGCGTAGTAAAAGTGTTTGAAAAAAAAAGTGTTAGGGTTTTACGTGAAATTTTACAAGATTACGATTCTATTCTTACCGAAGTCTTCTTAACTTTTACACAAAACTGTGTTAGCCTACTCACTGCCTACTGTACACAATAGTTGAATGTTAATTTGATAATTTGTTTTTGAAGGTTCGTGACTAGATTAAACTATTAAAAAATTATTTTAAAAAACAACGGCGAGCTGCTTTCAATTGATATCGGTTTTCAATTCGAAGCTACCACGGAAGGCAGACACAGAAGGAAACAATAATTAAAATGACCACTGGAAGATAATGTGTTAAATTTGACAAAAAAAAATATCATGGGTAATTATCAGCAATCGTTACAAGCATACTATTGTGCTATTGAAACTCTTGCAAATAGCTTTGAAACAATGCACGACTTGTTCCAAATTGCCTTTTCAACTTGCGTTTCGCGCGCATCCACAAATTCTCGATGTTTTGAGTATGAATTTCAGGGTCCAAAGGGTCCACAAAATTTTGTTGGTGAAAAACAACTGAATGTGAATAAATGCCTTGGCCTATTTGTGGAATGTTTGCGTACGCTGCTCAGCCATCTGATATTATATGGCTGCCAGGCAATATATGCTCCACGATGCATTGTTCCAATGTTGCTGCACGGCGGCCTGGAACCTCAACAAGAAAACAGTGCCCACTTTCTCTTTCTACTCCACCGAAAACCCAGTGTCTTTATCGCCACTGGCCACGGTGATATTTTCTATGAAAATATTTAGAATCATCTATCTCAACCACAATGGGCTCAAAATTTTCATCCACAATACCGATTTGCAAGCCACGATTTTCATTCCATTGCCCACATTCCTCTAGCAAGAAATTGCACCAATCTGTAACAATTGATTTATTCACTTGTCCAGCTTCTAGCGACATTAAATGTCACAAACCCAACAATAGGTCATAATAATTATTTGTTTTAGGCTTAAATGGCTGCCTGTAAAAAAAAAAGAGCCATGTCGCACCGATTTTCGCACATGACATTGATTGCAATTCCACAGATAACCATCCGCACTGTGTCTGATGCGTACTAATGAGCACGGGTCATTGCAATTTTTACAAGAAATTCATTGTTTATAAGTCGTCTTCTAGCACACCACTCTAATACAACATCAGCTTCTAGTCAGTCAGATTGTCTTACTAACCGATGCAAAAACAACCCTCCAAAGCCTGCAAATCTCTGATTCCTCATATATTAATAACCTCAAAACAGCACTTACAAAGCTCAACAACAATAGCAAAAAAACTGTAATTCAATGGATCCCAGCTCATATAGAACTAGAAGGAAATGAGAAGGCTGACTCACTCGCCAAGAGTGGGAGAATTAACACACTAATAAACTCTGCACTCTATCCAGAAGAATTGAAGGAATTAATAGTAAATAAAATAAATGGGAAATGGACGAGTTCTCATCCAAATCACAAGAAAGATGACGCTTACTATAAGCTATCCCGACAAGACCAACGTCTAATCTTTCGACTCAGGACCGGACACAACAGAATGCGACAACACATGTACCGGAAACTCAAAATTGGAACCAGTGAAATCTGCCCATGTGGAGAATCACCAGAGAATACAGACCACATCCTCCAAAACTGCTCTCTATACCAAGAGGCTCGTATAAGACATTGGCCCCAAATCACCCCATTAGAAAAGAAACTATATGGAGAGCTCCCTGATCTGGAAACCACTGCGCATTTCATCTCATGTATTGGTCTACTCATCTGAACACTCCAACATAATCAATGAGAACGAAGAAGAAGAAGCTTCTAGGTGAGGCAACAACGCTGATAAATTCCTAAATTCATTTCTCACCTCCACTCTGTCCATTAGTTCATTAGCGCCTACAATACGGGTACGAGCAATAGGTCGGCCAGCCATTACTTTACAAAACAATGAAGTCAAGAAATAGAAATAAAACTCTAATGAACTCAGATATCACGCAGGTGAATTGAAATTAAAGTAGACGTAAAATTAAAGTCTACTACTACAATTAAAACTCAAATATTATATTGCGTAGGTGAATCGAAATAGGTAATTGAAATTTAAGTTCAATAAATAGCCTACTAATAAAATTCAGATATCGCACAGGTGAATCGAAATATTAGGTACCGGTAGGTAACAATTAAGTCTGATAAACACTAATAAAACTCAAGATTTAGCGCAAGTTAAGCAAGACAGCAATGTAAAAATAAATAAATCCAATGTTGAAACTATTGTAAACAAAGAAATGTAAATCCAATATCGAGCAATTGTGAATGCAAGGTAATGGGGCCTATTCAATGGTTATCACTTGATTATATACATCAGGCAAAAACAATGGGGAGGGGGGTAAAGGTGGTAGAAACAGACAATCCCAAGGGGAGGGAAGAGGATGAGAGCTGAAACAAAGTCGTAGTAGTCAAAGGGGGGGGGGGGGGGGGGGGGAGAGGAATAAAAGTTATCTAACAAAGTCCAGGATGACATATAGATGTGAGAAGGTATAGGGAGATCCTTCGGCCAGCTGCATGTCATTGATTTCCATCTTCTCTACGCGGTACCTGAGTAGGGGGACACAACCAATGGGGAAAAAGATTTACTAAATTTTTTTTAAAAATCACACGGTTTATAAGTATAAGTTTCAAATTATAAATAATTTACTATGCATTTAAAAGAGTTAATTCAACTTCTCATGTAATACTAAAGTTTATAAAATTATATGTATCAAATATAAAATTTATAAATCAATTTATTTGGGAATAATAATAGCAAAGGAAAATCTGTCAAGTTCTTACAATGAGGAATATTTTCATAGTTCTTCATAAAACAACGAATCAGGCTCCCTTTCACAGGCGGCTACTTCAAAACATATTGGGTCTACATGTCGATCATCAACATCAACTTTTTGCCGCACCACCCCTATCCTTTCAAAAGTGCACCTCCCCTTCCAGAAGCACATCTGAAGGGTTAAGGTAGATAGGGAGAAGGCGATTAGCATATATATTTATCGCCAACACTCTCCCATCCAAGTATGTGTCTATCATCATAATCCTTTGCTTTATAGTTAAAGTTGGTGGGGGGGGGGGGGGGGGGGGGGGGGAGGGAGGGGGTAGTTTTTACTACCCTACACCAGGGGCGGACTGGCTATATGGGCAAATGAGCAAATGCCTGGTGGGCCGGTACCAAATGGGCCGGTCTGGTCGCAAAGGAAAAAAAATTCAATGCAGACAACTTTAAAAAAAGCGACAGCAGCGAGACACAAAGGCCCAAACACGTTTTCTTTTTTTTTTCTAATTCTTATTACAATTAATTTTGTTTGAAATTCAACAAGAATATCAAAAAAAAAAAAAACAACCAACAATACACTATACATTTTACATATTATCATTTGCAAAACGTTAGACCGTACTTTCTGCTATGCACGAGCGGCATGAACTTCTTTGATGTCTTCGAGGTTGTGTTTGGTCCATTTTTGCTCCCATTTTTTTCTCCTTCCCTCCCCCGTCTTTTAATGGTTCCAATGAAATTTAACCAAAAAGAGAGATGAGAGAGGTTAAGTTAGAAAACATTGATATAAGGAAGCCGCGACAATTAGCCAATTTGCTCTTTAACAATACTTAATAGAAATTAACCTTAACACATACACACAGCCGGGAAATTGCAAGCCACCCAACTTATTCACAGCTCAATATGGGTATAAAGGTCTACTTTCTGCGATTTGAAAAGAAAAAGTAAGTTTCTTGTTGTTTAGTTTTAAAAACATAGATCTAAAAATACTACACTTAGGGCTTACAAAAAAAATTTAATTAAAAAACAAATCTAGATCTAAATAAATTTTAATACTATAATAATTAATGGTAAACTTATGCTTAGTAATAATAATAAGGCTAGTCTTCGAGTCCAAAGATTAGTGAGGAATGCAGTATTTCCCGTGAAGTGGTCTACCATATTAAGGGGCTGTCCGTTTACGGTAATCCTTGGGGCTAAGTATGTTTTATTGGGTTATTTCTGCAACATGATTTCTGTTTCCCGAGGTTTATAGATAGACCGAAAGAGGCAGCAGCGTATGCAAATTCGTTTACCGTGTTCTGGAGGTCATATTCATAGTGAGCTAGCAGGGCGCAATCATCGGCATAGAGAAGCCCCATTATGACCATCTCCTTTGTTTTTGTATGGGATAGTAGACGACGAAGATTGAACACATTGCCGTCACCCCCATCCTCCCCCCGCCCGCAGTTTCACCATCATCCTCTCCCTCCCCCCCCCCAGTTTCACCCCCCACCCGCTCCTGCAGTTTCACCATCATCCTCTCTCCTCCGCCCCCGCATTTTTACTCCCATCCTCTCCCTCCACCCAGCAGTTTCACCCAAATCCTCTTCCCCCCCGCTCCCGCAGTTTCACCATCATCCTCTCCCTCCCCCAAGTATCACCCCCCGCCCGCTCCCGCAGTCTCACCATCATCCTCTCATCCAGCAGCTAGACAACGTAATAAAAATCTGGCCTGCACCAATATGGCTGCCTAGAGACGTAAATAAATGACCTAAACGCGGATCATGCCGATATTTAAAGTAGTAATATTACTAAACATAATACATATAAAAAATAAAGCTCTACACTCTATATATTATAGATCTAGATTTAAAGTTTGAATCTCGATTCTCGTGATATAGATCTAATTTCCTTCATTACCTTTCAGTCTTACTTATA
This sequence comes from Biomphalaria sudanica, assembly GCA_036873155.1. Classification (NCBI taxonomy): domain Eukaryota; kingdom Metazoa; phylum Mollusca; class Gastropoda; family Planorbidae; genus Biomphalaria; species Biomphalaria sudanica. The sequence goes on along the minus strand of JAZGLO010003301.1, from coordinate 3,170 downwards.
CTAGATTCTAGATCTAGATGAGAGATCTCTACTATTCTAGCTAGTGTAAACAAACAGAAAATAAGAATCTAGATTTAGATTTTTAATCAACTTCCTGTGCGCCAAATAATTTAAAAAGTAAAATCATCACAGTATCACAGAGTTCGAATTCTGTATGGTAGTCTAAATTTGTTATTTATCATATCTTCTTTCTTTCTTTCGAGTTTAACCTTTGTTGAAAATTTTTAGCATCTTTTTTTTCAATATGAAGGTGGGTGGAGTCCGGCGACAAATTAAATGTTTTTTTGATCTAGATTTATTAGATCTTTTTTAAACTACAGACATTTTTTCAAAAGAGAAGATAATTACTTGATCTAAGTTCTACGTGTTAATTAATATTAATGCATTAATTAATGTAGTCGTGCTTGTTAATTAGAGACTTGACTCTGCTAAGTAATTTCTCTGGCTAGTTCAGGCAACCCTTTCCATATGTTAATGCCAGGGTGTTCAACCTTTTTCAATCTAGTGCCGCATTAAAAAAAAAATTAGTGATGGGGGGTGCAAATTTATATATATATATATATATATATATATATATATATATATATCATCTTTCAGCAAAGGAAAATGATAAAACCTGTTTTCACTAGCTAGCCAGAAGAAACAGAAAAGTTTTGTTTGAAAACATGCAAATAAATTTCATATGTAAACAACCCATTGCAATAATTGCGATGAAAAACACGAAGTCTGTTTTCCACTCTTCATTAGAAATATTAATAACAAAGTCACATCCAAAGTCCTTCGAGGAGCATAACAATTTCTTCCTTGAGATCCTATGTTTTTCTTAATACCTTGCCCATGCCAAGCAAGGGGACACTACTGTGGTACCGAACATCGCAATGTTTTGTTTCCACATCTTCAAGTACTTCTCGGAACTATACATATATTAAACATAAATGAATAACAGCACAAGAGAGAAAGTAGTGAATTAAAATGCTACGAAAATAATGGCATGCGCCGACCGAGGCTCGAACATGTGACTCCGGATTCGACACCACCGCCTAGCGATAACGCACCAGCGAAACTAACCTCTAGACCATCGGAATGTCCAAAAAAACATTCTTCTGATCCAGAGTCATTTCGCCCGTATGCAAATTACCACCCCAGTGGTCAAAGGTCACAAGCCCCAGCTAGCCCCTCCCCCACCCTCGCAGCATCCGTTCACTAACAATTTCGATAGAGCCTACACAGGCGGTGGTGTCGAATCCGGTGTCACAGGTTCGAGCCTCGGTCGGCGCATGCCCTTATTTTCGTAGCATTTTAATTCACTACTTTCTCTCTTAAAAACTTGGTCCCTGGTGCTGTTATTCATTTATGTTTAATATATGTATGTATCATTTGTTTCAGCACCTAGCTTCAACTCTATGTTTACTTCTCGGAACTGCCTGTAGTTAAGTCCCCTAGCTCTAATAAGTTTGATCGCTGAGATAATTGGGTCAATAATTTGTTTGATATTCAATGCAGCTTCGTGCAACCTTTTCCGTGTAGAGTTTATATTTGGGGTATTGTTCTTTAATTTATTTTTTTTTAAACTGTCAAAGCACGGGCTCCATAAGTTGTTACACTTGCCATCTTGCTGCAGGCCAACCTAACACTTTCAATACAGTTCTTAATAGCATTGAATAAATATTGGCCTGAGTTTGTGTCTTTGACTATACCATTCAAAATATTGCAAAAAAAAAAAAAAGCATAATCTTCGTTCACTTTAAACTTCATAGAATGACATGCAGAGACAATGTTTCTTTAGCCTCTTTATCATAAGTGAAAAGAAGATTGTTAAAATTATTTAATTTTAATATATTTGCATTTTTTTAATGTTTACTCTTTGGGCATGACTGGATTCTATGGGTGTCCGCGGGCCGCATGAAACACTCTGGCGTGCGGATGTGGCCCGCGGGTCGTAATTTGCCCACCCCTGCTCTAATGGAATCGCACTTAGGAAGAAGGAACACTGGCGCCAATAGGGATGCGGACCGCACCGGGTAACACCAATGGCTAAACCGTAAAGTAAAAAAAATGAACTTTATAAAAAAAGCTCTTTTGTAGACAACTTAAAAAAAATAAAGTAAAGTGACTGCAGCTTGATATCCAAATATACTTTTGCACTTTTTACTTAGACTTAGACTTAGACTTAGGTCCTCCCGCGCCGTTCGGCGCATTGGGCGGCAAGCTGTCTCCATAAAGATCTGTCACTGGCAATGTCTGAAGCCTCCTCCCACCTGGTGTCCACTGTTTTGAGGTCCTCCATGAAGGTGTGTCGCCAAGTAATACGAGGGCGTCCCTGTTTGCGCTTTCCTTGTTTTGGCTTCCATGTTATCGCAACTCTTGGTGTGCGTAATTCATTTTGACGTAGAACATGTCCCGCAAACCTCATGCGACGCTCAGTCACAACCTCACCAAGTGTTCGACTCCCAGTTTGGCATAGGATTTCCTTGTTTGAGACCCGATCTGTGTAGCTGACTCCCAAAATCCGTCTCAGCCATCTCTGTTGAGCCACATTTAGTCTTTTCTCAATTTTGACAGATGACTTCCACGACTCACATGCATATATAGCAGTTGGGATGACGATGGTGTTGAGAAGGTGTATTTTTGTCTCGAGTCCAATGGCTTGGCTAGTCCAAATAGGCTGCAGCCTTTGGAAAATGCTCCCTGCCTTTCCTATTCGGCACTCTACATCATGGTAAGCATCTCCATCATTTGTTATGATGCTGCCAAGGTACGTGAACTTGTCCAGCTCTTCAAGCTTTGAATCGCCAAGTCTGACGGGGACATCCTTTGCCTTATATCCCACTCGCATAATTTTAGTCTTATCCAAGTTTATGCGGAGGCCAATTTTGGGTGCCTCTCTGTCTAGGCTCTCCGTCATTTCTTGGATGCATTTATTTGTAGCCCCGAGTAGTGCAACATCATCAGCAAAGTCCAAGTCCGTCAATCGGAGCTGTTCATGCCATGGAATGCCAAAGGCAGTCTGGTTCATTGCTCTCCTCATTATGTAGTCGATGGCTAGGAGGAAAAGGAAGGGAGATAAGATGCACCCCTGTCTCACACCTGTCTCGATTGTAAAAAACTCTGTTGTTCCTTCTTCGTCAATCTAGTTGCTGCATTAAAACAGAAGAAGGAACAACAGAGTT
>JAZGLO010003300.1:0-21487 GCA_036873155.1 Biomphalaria sudanica | reverse complement strand
CTCTCCACTTCTCCCATAATACAAGTTAAAAATCTCTTGAGTCTACCTGGCAATGTGAGCGTACGCCCAGGTCACCTGAATAGTGTCACTTCTGATGACACGTCTCGTGGTGTCACTGTGTGGACATGTTGTTTTCTGCCCATCGTCCAGGTTCTAAGAGCCCCCCCCCCGTCCCCAATTGTGACGTGCTATACCAGTGTTCTGGCCACTCCGCGATCTCTTGCTTCACCAGTAGAGCCTTTAAAGCAAACAGCAGAAACGGATGGCTGCCTGGTCGTGCGGTCTGCGTGCTGGACTGTCGTTCGGATTTATCGACGGTCGAGGGTTCAAACCCTGCCCGCTCCCATCCCCCGTCGTCCTGCGGGAGGTTTGGACTAGGAAGTAAACTATCTTCAACTCTGAAGGAACATCCGAATTATGTAAAACATTTTACAAACAAACGTGGATGTGCATTAGGTGATTAGGAGAGACATTTGACCGCAACATCAACACTTTATCAACACTTTATCAACAAGATACTAAGGAGCTAACAACCAGTTATCAACAAGCTATCACTACAAACAGAAAGCGGGTTGAGGCTGTCGACTCCAGAGCGACACAAGAGAGCCAAAGAAGAACCATTTTATTCCTTAGCAAAAAAAAACAGTCGATCTAATAAATGTGTATGTATTATGTATTTTTAGCAAAACAAACAAAAAACAGTCGCCAAATGTTTTAACTTTTCTCTAATAAAACTTGTAAACATTTTAGATCAAATAAATGTGTATGTATGTATGTATGTATGTGTATATGTATGTATTTTATATGTATGTATTGTATTATATGTATGTATGTATCATGAATGTATGTATATATGCATTTATCTGTGTATGTATGTAGGCGTGTATTTCTTTAGTTATTTATTTATTTTCTGAATTTATGTATGTTTGTATGTATGTATATATGTATGTATGTCACGCATAGAAATGAAAACCGTTTGACCAATCTTGATAAAACTTGGCATTAATGTTCCTTAGATAATGGTGGAGACCGTAATTTATTTTCTAATGTCCCTCCCACAGCAAGCGGACCCTAAAGAATAAAAAAAACAAGGTTACAAAGACAGTTTGTGTGGAAACACAAACTCAAAATCCAGCAGACCAAGGGATAGGTGAAAGTGAATGTGAAGTTAGATGTGAACCTGGCCTAACTGATGTCTTATAATGAATCTAATTGATCTAATTGTTTTGAAAAGGGTCAATCTCTTATTGAAAGCCTCAAGTAAAAACATTTCCGTTAAAAAAAGACAAACTTTTGTGTTCTGCGTGGTAAAAATCACTAAATTTCTGTCTATTAGGAAGGAAACGTTTTAACAAATCGGGTAAACCCGTTTTCACAGTATTTAACATTCAATTATAGTTATTAGATATGAATGTGTCGCTAAACCGGTAAAACCATTTTCATACTTTACTTTCATTCTCGTATATAGCATTTTGAATGCGTAATTTGCTTTATTTTGTTTGTTGAAGAGGAATTTTTTAGCTTCAAACCCCGCTGAAGGGAAGTTAAAACTCAAAACCCCATTGGCTACGCTCATAGAATTTTGAGTGTGTAATTTGCTTTTTTTTTTATCGAAGAGGGGGGTTTATCGTGAATTTTTGAAGGGGTTTATCTTATCTTCTTATCTTATATAATACAGACGTTACTTCAAAAAAGAAGATGATTACGTCCTACGCGTCATGCATTTAGTCATGCATATTAACCAATGACTTAAATTCTGCCAAGTCACTGGTTTTTCTGGCTAGCTCAGGCAACCCATTCCATGCTCTAATAGCACTAGGGAAGAAGGAGTATTTGTACAAATTTGTCCTAGCATATGGGACGAGGAATGTGCCTTTATTTTTGTGTCTTTCAGAGTATTTTATTAGATTTTGTTTTTGTATTTGAAGATTATGGTTCAGTGTTTTATGTATAATTGCTACTTTACTTTTGAGTCTTCTGTCCTGAAGGCTTCCTAAATTTAGTGATTTTACTAATGGTGTTACTCTAGTCAAATGTGAATATTCGTTTGTTATGAATCTCACTGCTCTATTTTGTGTTTGTTCCAGTTTCTTAATGTTTTCTTGAGTTGAGGGGTCCCAAACGGTGGATGCATATTCTATTATTGGCCTAACCAAGGTTAAATAACATTTTAGTTTTATGTTCTTATTTGATTTATAGAAATTTCTTTTAATAAACCCTAATGCTTTGTTTGATTTTTTTTATAGTTTCATCAATATGTGGATTCCATGACAGTTTTTCATTTATTATAACACCTAGGTATTTTGCGTTTTTAGTCTGTGTTACTGGTTTGCCATGAATAAGATAAGTGGAATTAATTTGTTTTAGTTTTTTTGTTACTCTTAACAACTGACATTTTTCTGGGTGGAAAGACATGCTCCAATTTGATTCCCATTTCTGTAATTCATCTAATTCTCTTTGTAAAATATCTGTGCCTTGTATTGTTTTTATTGTTCTATATATTATGCAATCGTCTGCAAATAATCTGACTTTTGTTCCTGAACTAATGCAATTTGGTAAATCATTTATGTAAATTTTGAAATCAAAATCTTCCTTAACTGTGCTCTTGAAATTTGGATATTGTCGTTTGCATTTTTTTTTAAATTTGTTTTATAGAAGAGGGGGATTTAACTTAAAAACCCCCTTGGATGCGCTGGGGCAAATGATGGTTTAGTATTAAAATCTCACCTAAAATAAGTACAATCAAAGCATAAAATCAGTCACTAATTTCCGAACCCCCCCCCTTGTGGGGGGATTTCATTTTCGGTGGGGTTTGAACCCCAACCCCCCCTCCCGGCTACGCCCATGATATATATATATATATATACGTGATGGGAACATTAGTAATGTTTGACATAGATCTTAATCCAATCCCCTTGATCAGTTATATCTAGAATAAGGCCCGGCTAGTTCCAAACTAATCTAATGTTGTATTCCTACATTGGTGAAGATGAGACTAGAGTCACTAGATGAGATAATCACAGAGTCAGAATGAGATGTTGTGATGAGAATCAAATTGAACATCTTGTAAAGTTGAACTCAGTCTCTGGCCTCATAGGTTGAACCTGTCACTCTGCCGATATATTGTCTTCACTGATAAAACATATTTAAGAAAATACCTAAATCTGTATTTGACACAGTGATGCGTGTGTGTGTGTGTGTGTGTGTGTGTGTTTGTTGTATTTGTCACAGTGTTATGTTCGTCTATCTGTGTTCGTGCGTTTTTTTTATATTTTTACTTTCGGTTTTCCCCATACTATGTGACACTATGACTCTGTTTTCCCGTCACAGTGTGATTTTGGCATTCCCGTCACTGTGTGAGACCGTAACTGTGTGTTCCCGCCACAGTGTGTTTTCCCGTCGTAGTGTGACTGTGTTCTCGCCACCGTGTGACTCTATGACTCTTGTGTTCCCGCCCCCTCTGCTCTAACCCTTTGCTATTTACTTCAAGATGTGTACATCTCTCAGTAAATCGATTAGCAAAACATACGATCATCGATTCTCGGGTATCACTTAATGTAATATAAGCTCCGAGAATCGTAAATCGAGTCAGATATCTTTGATTAACAATTATTTGACTGGTAGAGAATCTGACACATAGCAATCGTGGGACGGGAGGGAGTAGTCGATTATGCAGGGTTGATGCATTAAAAAAAAGATGTATCGATTAAAATCCTGATGGATGACAAAACAAACTGAACTGGGCACAGTCTTTAGGCTCGACTACCTGTGACGCCATGACGGCACGCTCCCATGTTTACTCACTGGTCGTATTCGACTACAACGCACGACAGTGAGCGATACCGCATTGTGTTTTGTTTTTTTCTGGCATTGACATATCGATAACTGCAATCGATACGACATTGCTCTTTTTTATTTTGTAATCGTGATTGAATCAGTAATTAAACTATTCACTCATTGTTTGGTCAGTGAAACTGAAGATGACCAACTGAGGACAACAAAAAAGACCGATTGACGGAGAGTCTGGAATGAAGAGACACGACAGAGAGAAAGGGAGCGGGAGGTTGGAGAGCTCGAGAGAATGAGTGAGTGTTTGAGAGAAAAAGCAAATTAAAGAGAGAGAGAGAGAGTTGAGAATGAGAAAAAGAAAGGAATAGTGCTACATCGTTAGAGAGAGAGAGAGAGAGAGAGACAAAGAAAGAAAAGAGAGAAAGAGAGAGAGAGTGAATTAAAGAAAGGGAAATTTAAAAAAAAAGAAAAAAAAAACAGGAGGGGTGTAAACAATTGAAGAAAGTGAGAAGGAGAATAAGAGAAAAAGAATTAGAAAATAACGAAATAAGAGAAATACTTTTTAGAGAGAATGAGAGAGTGTAAATAAGAGCGTCAAAGATAGTGATATAGAGAGTGGGGTAGAAACACAGAGAAAAAGATTTATAGAGAAACATGGAGAGTGAGAGAACGTAGGTGATTGAGAGAGTTAGAAAAGTGTGAGAAAAAGTGTGAGAAAGAGAGAGAGAGAGAGAAAGAAAGAGAAAGAGAGAAAGTGATTCATAGTTAAAGAATCAGAGAGAAAGACAAAAGATATTAAGCATGACAGGGGATGGGGGAGAGAGAAAGTAGAGAATGAGAGACACGGGAGAGAGACACGGGAGAGAGAAAGTACTACAAAGTAGAGAATGAGAGACACGGGAGAGAGAAAGTACTACAAAGTACAGAATGAGAGACACGGGAGAGAGAAAGTACTACAAAGTAGAGAATGAGAGACACGGGAGAGAGAAAGTACTACAAAGTACAGAATGAGAGACATGGGAGAGAGAAAGTGCTACAAAGTAGAGAATGAGAGACATGGGAGAGAGAAAGTGCTACAAAGTAGAGAATGAGAGACATGGGAGAGAGAAAGTACTACAAAGTAGAGAATGAGAGACATGGGAGAGAGAAAGTACTACAAAGTAGAGAATGAGAGACACGGGAGAGAGAAAGTACTACAAAGTAGAGAATGAGAGACATGGGAGAGAGAAAGTACTACAAAGTAGAGAATGAGAGACATGGGAGAGAGAAAGTACTACAAAGTAGAGAATGAGAGACACGGGAGAGAGAAAGTACTACAAAGTAGAGAATGAGAGACATGGGAGAGAGAAAGTACAACAAAGTAGAGAATGAGAGACATGGGAGAGAGAAAGTACTACAAAGTAGAGAATGAGAGACATGGTAGAGAGAAAGTACTACAAAGTAGAAAATGAGAGACATGGGAGAGAGAAAGTACTACAAAGTAGAGAATGAGAGACATGGTAGAGAGAAAGTACTACAAAGTAGAGAATGAGAGACATGGGAGACAGAAAGTACTACAAAGTACAGAATGAGAGACACGGGAGAGAGAAAGTATTACAAAGTAGAGAATGAGAGACACGGGAGAGAGAAAGTACTACAAAGTAGAGAATGAGAGACATGGGAGACAGAAAGTACTACAAAGTACAGAATGAGAGACACGGGAGAGAGAAAGTATTACAAAGTAGAGAATGAGAGACACGGGAGAGAGAAAGTACTACAAAGTAGAGAATAAGAGACACGGGAGAGAGAAAGTGCTACAAAGTAGAGAATGAGAGACATGGGAGAGATAAAGTACGACAAAGTAGAGAATGAGAGACATGGTGGAGAGAAAGTACTACAAAGTAGAGAATAAGAGACACGGGAGAGAGAAAGTACTACAAAGTAGAGAATGAAAGACACGGGAGAGAGAAAGTACTACAAAGTAGAGAATGAAAGACACGGGAGAGAGAAAGTGCTACAAAGTAGAGAATGAGAGACACGGGAGAGAGAAAGTACTACAAAGTAGAGAATGAGAGACATGGTAAAGAGAAAGTGCTACAGTAGAGAATGAGAGACATGGGAGAGAGAAATTGCTACAGTAGAGAATGAGAGACATGGGAGAGAGAAAGTGCTACAAAGTAGAGAATGAGAGACACAGGAGAGAGAAAGTGCTACAAAGTAGAGAATAAGAGACAGGCAGAAAGTACTAAAAAGTAGAGAATGAGAGACACAGGAGAGAGAAAGTGCTACAAAGTAGAGAATGAGAGACACGGCAGAAAGTTCTACAAAGTAGAGAATGAGAGACATGGGAGAGAGAAAGTACTACAAAGTAGAGAATGAGAGACATGGGAGAGAGAAAGTACTACAAAGTAGAGAATGAGAGACATGGGAGAGAGAAAGTATTACAAAGTAGAGAATGAGAGACATGGGAGAGAAAAAAGTACTACAAAGTAGAGAATGAGAGACATGGTAGAGAGAAAGTACTACAAAGTAGAGAATGAGAGACACGGGAGAGAGAAAGTACTACAAAGTAGAGAATGAGAGACATGGTAGAGAGAAAGTGCTACAAAGTAGAGAATGAGAGACATGGGAGAGAGAAAGTGCTACAAAGTAGAGAATGAGAGACATGGGAGAGAGAAAGTGCTACAAAGTAGAGAATGAGAGACATGGGAGAGAGAAAGTGCTACAAAGTAGAGAATGAGAGACATGGGAGAGAGAAAGTGCTACAAAGTAGAGAATGAGAGACATGGGAGAGAGAAAGTACTACAAATTAGAGAATGAGTGACATGGGAGAGAGAAAGTACTACAAAGTAGAGAATGAGAGACATGGGAGAGAGAAAGTGCTACAAAGTAGAGAATGAGAGACAAGGCAGAAAGTGCTACAAAGTAGAGAATGAGAGACACAGGAGAGAGAAAGTGCTACAAAGTAGAGAATGAGAGACACGGCAGAAAGTTCTACAAAGTAGAGAATGAGAGACATGGTAGAGAGAAAGTGCTACAAAGTAGAGAATGAGAGACACAGGAGAGAGAAAGTGCTACAAAGTAGAGAATGAGAGACACGGAAGAGAGAAAGTACTACAAAGTAGAGAATGAGAGACATGGGAGAGAGAAAGTACTACAAAGTAGAGAATGAGAGACACGGGAGAGAGAAAGTACTACAAAGTAGAGAATGAGAGACACGGGAGAGAGAAAGTACTACAAAGTAGAGAATGAGAGACATGGTAGAGAGAAAGTGCTACAAAGTAGAGAATGAGAGACATGGGAGAGAGAAAGTGCTACAAAGTAGAGAATGAGAGACATGGGAGAGAGAAAGTGCTACAAAGTAGAGAATGAGAGACATGGGAGAGAGAAAGTGCTAGAAAGTAGAGAATGAGAGACATGGGAGAGAGAAAGTGCTACAAAGTAGAGAATGAGAGACATGGGAGAGAGAAAGTACTACAAAGTAGAGAATGAGAGACAATGTAGAGAGAAAGTGCTACAAAGTAGAGAATGAGAGACATGGGAGAGAGAAAGTACTACAAATTAGAGAATGAGAGACATGGTAGAGAGAAAGTACTACAAATTAGAGAATGAGAGACATGGGAGAGAGAAAGTGCTACAAAGTAGAGAATGAGAGACATGGGAGAGAGAAAGTACTACAAATTAGAGAATGAGAGACATGGGAGAGAGAAAGTACTACAAAGTAGAGAATGAGAGACATGGGAGAGAGAAAGTGCTACAAAGTAGAGAATGAGAGACACGGCAGAAAGTGCTACAAAGTAGAGAATGAGAGACACAGTAGAGAGAAAGTGCTACAAAGTAGAGAATGAGAGACACGGCAGAAAGTACTACAAAGTAGAGAATGAGAGACACAGGAGAGAGAAAGTGCTACAAAGTAGAGAATGAGAGACACGGGAGAGAGAAAGTACTACAAAGTAGAGAATGAGAGACATGGGAGAGAGAAAGTACTACAAAGTAGAGAATGAGAGACACGGGAGAGAGAAAGTACGACAAAGTAGAGAATGAGAGACACGGGAGAGAGAAAGTTCTACAAAGTAGAGAATGAGAGACACGTGACAGAGAAAGTACTACAAAGTAGAGAATGAGAGACACGGGAGAGAGAAAGTACTACAAAGTAGAGAATGAGAGACATGGGAGAAAGAAAGTACTACAAAGTAGAGAATGAGAGACATGGTAGAGAGAAAGTACTACAAAGTAGAGAATGAGAGACATGGTGGAGAGAAAGTACTACAAAGTAGAGAATGAGAGACATGGGAGAGAGAAAGTACTACAAAGTAGAGAATGAGAGACATGGTAGAGAGAAAGTACTACAAAGTAGAAAATGAGAGACATGGTAGAGAGAAAGTACTACAAAATAGAGAATGAGAGACACGGGAGAGAGAAAGTACTACAAAATAGAGAATGAGAGACATGGGAGACAGAAAGTACTACAAAGTACAGAATGAGAGACACGGGAGAGAGAAAGTATTACAAAGTAGAGAATGAGAGACACGGGAGAGAGAAAGTACTACAAAGTAGAGAAAAAGAGACACGGGAGAGAGAAAGTACTACAAAGTACAGAATGAGAGACACAGAAGAGAGAAAGTACTACAAAGTAGAGAATGAGAGACACGGGAGAGAGAAAGTACTACAAAGTATAGAATGAGAGACATGGGAGAGAGAAAGTACTACAAAGTAGAGAATGAGAGACACAAGAGAGAGAAAGTACTACAAAGTAGAGAATGAGAGACATGGGAGAGAGAAAGTGCTACAAAGTAGAGAATGAGAGACATGGGAGAGAGAAAGTGCTACAAAGTAGAGAATGAGAGACATGGGAGAGAGAAAGTGCTACAAAGTAGAGAATGAGAGACATGGGAGAGAGAAAGTGCTACAAAGTAGAGAATGAGAGACATGGGAGAGAGAAAGTACTACAAAGTAGAGAATGAGAGACACAGGAGAGAGAAAGTACTACAAAGTAGAGAATGAGAGACACGGGAGAGAGAAAGTACTACAAAGTAGAGAATGAGAGATACGGGAGAGAGAAAGTACTACAAAGTAGAGAATGAGAGACAAGGGAGAGAGAAAGTACTACAAAGTAGAGAATGAGAGACATGGGAGAGAGAAAGTACTACAAAGTAGAGAATGAGAGACATGGGAGAGAGAAAGTGCTACAAAGTAGAGAATGAGAGACACGGCAGAAAGTGCTACAAAGTAGAGAATGAGAGACACAGTAGAGAGAAAGTGCTACAAAGTAGAGAATGAGAGACACGGCAGAAAGTACTACAAAGTAGAAAATGAGAGACACGGCAGAAAGTGCTACAAAGTAGAGAATGAGAGACATGGGAGAGAGAAAGTACTACAAAGTAGAGAATGAGAGACATGGGAGAGAGAAAGTACTACAAAGTAGAGAATGAGAGACCTGGGAGAGAGAAAGTACTACAAAGAAGAGAATGAGAGACACGGGAGAGAGAAACTACTACAAAGTAGAGAATGAGAGACATGGGAGAGAGAAAGTACTACAAAGTAGAGAATGCGAGACATGGGAGAGAGAAAGTGCTACAAAGTAGAGAATGAGAGACATGGGAGAGAGAAAGTACTACAAAGTAGAGAATGAGAGACATGGGAGAGAGAAAGTACTACAAAGTAGAGAATGAGAGACATGGGAGAGAGAAAGTACTACAAAGTAGAGAATGAGAGACACGGGAGAGAGAAAGTACTACAAAGTAGAGAATGAGAGACACGGGAGAGAGAAAGTACTACAAAGTAGAGAATGAGAGACACGGGAGAGAGAAAGTACTACAAAGTAGAGAATGAGAGACATGGGAGAGAGAAAGTACTACAAAGTAGAGAATGAGAGACATGGGAGAGAGAAAGTACTACAAAGTAGAGAATGAGAGACATGGTAGAGAGAAAGTACTACAAAGTAGAAAATGAGAGACATGGGAGAGAGAAAGTACTACAAAGTAGAGAATGAGAGACATGGTAGAGAGAAAGTACTACAAAATAGAGAATGAGAGACACGGGAGAGAGAAAGTACTACAAAGTAGAGAATGAGAGACATGGGAGACAGAAAGTACTACAAAGTACAGAATGAGAGACACGGGAGAGAGAAAGTATTACAAAGTAGAGAATGAGAGACACGGGAGAGAGAAAGTACTACAAAGTAGAGAATAAGAGACACGGGAGAGAGAAAGTACTACAAAGTAGAGAATGAGAGACATGGGAGAGAGAAAGTACTACAAAGTACAGAATGAGAGACACGGGAGAGAGAAAGTACTACAAAGTACAGAATGAGAGACACGGGAGAGAGAAAGTACTACAAAGTATAGAATGAGAGACATGGGAGAGAGAAAGTACTACAAAGTAGAGAATGAGAGACACGGGAGAGAGAAAGTGCTACAAAGTAGAGAATGAGAGACACGGGAGAGAGAAAGTATTACAAAGTAGAGAATGAGAGACACGGGAGAGAGAAAGTACTACAAAGTAGAGAATGAGAGACACGGGAGAGAGAAAGTACTACAAAGTATAGAATGAGAGACATGGGAGAGAGAAAGTACTACAAAGTACAGAATGAGAGACACGGGAGAGAGAAAGTACTACAAAGTAGAGAATGAGAGACACGGGAGAGAGAAAGTACTACAAAGTATAGAATGAGAGACATGGGAGAGAGAAAGTACTACAAAGTAGAGAATGAGAGACACGGGAGAGAGAAAGTACTACAAAGTATAGAATGAGAGACACGGGAGAGAGAAAGTACTACAAAGTAGAGAATGAGAGACACAAGAGAGAGAAAGTACTACAAAGTAGAGAATGAGAGACATGGGAGAGAGAAAGTGCTACAAAGTAGAGAATGAGAGACATGGGAGAGAGAAAGTACTACAAAGTAGAGAATGAGAGAAATGGGAGAGAGAAAGTACTACAAAGTAGAGAATGAGAGACACGGGAGAGAGAAAGTATTACAAAGTAGAGAATGAGAGACACGGGAGAGAGAAAGTACTACAAAGTAGAGAATAAGAGACATGGGAGAGAGAAAGTACTACAAATTAGAGAATGAGAGACACGGGAGAGAGAAAGTACTACAAAGTAGAGAATGAGAGATACGGGAGAGAGAAAGTACTACAAAGTAGAGAATGAGAGACAAGGGAGAGAGAAAGTACTACAAAGTAGAGAATGAGAGACATGGGAGAGAGAAAGTACTACAAAGTAGAGAATGAGAGACATGGGAGAGAGAAAGTGCTACAAAGTAGAGAATGAGAGACACGGCAGAAAGTGCTACAAAGTAGAGAATGAGAGACACAGTAGAGAGAAAGTGCTACAAAGTAGAGAATGAGAGACACGGCAGAAAGTACTACAAAGTAGAAAATGAGAGACACGGCAGAAAGTGCTACAAAGTAGAGAATGAGAGACATGGGAGAGAGAAAGTACTACAAAGTAGGGAATGAGAGACATGGGAGAGAGAAAGTACTACAAAGTAGAGAATGAGAGACACGGGAGAGGGAAACTACTACAAAGTAGAGAATGAGAGACATGGGAGAGAGAAAGTACTACAAAGTAGAGAATGAGAGACATGGGAGAGAGAAAGTGCTACAAAGTAGAGAATGAGAGACATGGGAGAGAGAAAGTGCTACAAAGTAGAGAATGAGAGACATGGGAGAGAGAAAGTACTACAAAGTAGAGAATGAGAGACATGGGAGAGAGAAAGTACTACAAAGTAGAGAATGAGAGACACGGGAGAGAGAAAGTACTACAAAGTAGAGAATGAGAGACATGGGAGAGAGAAAGTACAACAAAGTAGAGAATGAGAGACATGGGAGAGAGAAAGTACTACAAAGTAGAGAATGAGAGACATGGTAGAGAGAAAGTACTACAAAGTAGAAAATGAGAGACATGGGAGAGAGAAAGTACTACAAAGTAGAGAATGAGAGACATGGTAGAGAGAAAGTACTACAAAGTAGAGAATGAGAGACATGGGAGACAGAAAGTACTACAAAGTACAGAATGAGAGACACGGGAGAGAGAAAGTATTACAAAGTAGAGAATGAGAGACACGGGAGAGAGAAAGTACTACAAAGTAGAGAATGAGAGACATGGGAGAGAGAAAGTACTACAAAGTACAGAATGAGAGACACGGGAGAGAGAAAGTATTACAAAGTAGAGAATGAGAGACACGGGAGAGAGAAAGTACTACAAAGTAGAGAATAAGAGACACGGGAGAGAGAAAGTACTACAAAGTAGAGAATGAGAGACATGGGAGAGAGAAAGTACTACAAAGTACAGAATGAGAGACACGGTAGAGAGAAAGTACTACAAAGTACAGAATGAGAGACACGGGAGAGAGAAAGTACTACAAAGTAGAGAATGAGAGACACGGGAGAGAGAAAGTACTACAAAGTAGAGAATGAGAGACACGGGAGAGAGAAAGTACTACAAAGTAGAGAATGAGAGACACGGGAGAGAGAAAGTACTACAAAGTAGAGAATGAGAGACACGGGAGAGAGAAAGTACTACAAAGTAGAGAATGAGAGACACGGCAGAAAGTGCTACAAAGTAGAGAATGAGAGACACAGTAGAGAGAAAGTGCTACAAAGTAGAGAATGAGAGACATGGGAGAGAGAAAGTACTACAAAGTAGAGAATGAGAGACACGGCAGAAAGTGCTACAAAGTAGAGAATGAGAGACATGGGAGAGAGAAAGTACTACAAAGTAGAGAATGAGAGACATGGGAGAGAGAAAGTACTACAAAGTAGAGAATGAGAGACATGGGAGAGAGAAAGTACTACAAAGTAGAGAATGAGAGACATGGGAGAGAGAAAACAAAAACGTATTGAAAGAAATGGGATCAGAAAAAAAGTGAATCAATTGAAAATGAAATGATCAAATGCAAGATACAGAGAGAGACAGAGACAGAGAGAGAGAGAGACAGAGAGAGAGAGAGAGAGATAGAGAGAGAGAGAGAGAAAGAGAGAAGCAGTAAAAGAGGTTAAAGAAACAGAGCGAGAGAGGGTCGAGGACGCCACGTTTTGTTTCTGAAGACGAGCAGCGAACCATCAGTAGGGAACTATCAGTAGAGAACCATCAGTGGGGAAACATCAGTAGGGAACCATTAGTAGGGAACTATCAGTAGGGAACCATCAGTGGGGAAACATCAGTAGGGAACCATTAGTAGGGAACTATCAGTAGGGAACCATCTGTAATGAACCATCAGTAGGGAACCATAAGTAGGGAACCAGCTATTAGAAAGTTAAGACACCGTGACGTTGTCTGGAACATATGAAGGGGCAGACGACAACAATCGGCCGAGATCCCATGTCAACACACACACACACACATGAGCGCGCGCAGACATCGTGACGTATATGTCACATCTTGAACAAAGTGAAGCCGAAGGACAACAAGTCCAGGAACTATTTTCAAAACAAAATAAATACAAAAAAATCAAAGCGACATTGTTAAAAAAAAACTAATTGTCCACATGCGTGTGTGTGTGTGCGTGTCCAGGGTTGTCAGTGTCAACAGTAGTGAGTAGTGTGCCTGTCGAGGGTTGTCAGAGCTATCGGAACACGGGCAACCAGATCTGAATGCAGTAACTCTGTTGAATAACAAGTGCTGGAAATATTTATTTAAATCGCCGACATAAAAGCCCGAGCGCCGCCTCTGGATCCAGTTCTCTTAGAACCATTTCAATTGTTTGTTTGGCCCACAGGTCATCAAGGACACTATGTGTTCGCCAGTTTCTAGGTCTACCAGGGCTGCAATTCATTTAACCTGTACAATCACAGCGACATAATGGGACATAATCTCATGCTAGTAGCAGGAAAGAAAACTGCTTTTATAATAAAACAAATGAGGTAACAAAGGGAGATAATAATAATAATAATAAAAAAGACTTACTCAGGGTTCAGATAGCTCTTTTTTTTTTCTAAAACAATACTATTTACTTTTTAACTACAAGTTCATTTTCTATTGGGGATTTTCATTAAAGGTTTTACAATGTACTCCGTTCTATGTTTCTTTCTACAGTGCTGTAATTCTAAATACACCCTGGACTACGTATTTATTTTATTTATTGCTAGTCGACCGGCGGCGTAGCATACGCAGATGTCTTGCAGGGCCGGCCTTAGGCCACTGCAACCTATGCGACCGCAGTGGGCCCCGCACTTTCATAGGATTCGCTCTAATTTAAGGTGTATAAATTATTAAATTAAACCATTTTATAACTTAAACAGATTTCCCGCGCCCTCCAGTCGATTTACCAGGAGCTCCTGGAAATCTCCCGAAATCGCAAAATATACGAAAAGTCCTTAAAATATACGGAAATATATACACAAAAATTGTCATTTTGGGGTGTTATTCAATATGGAAAACGCCAATCTTAAGCGCGGTATTATGCATCAGCCCTAATTGTGTAATCTGGTGAAAGAAGCTTCTCGCGCCTCAAACTAATGAAGAATTACTTGAGGTCAACAATTCTCAAAGATAGATTGAAACATTTGGTAATTCTTGCTATTGAGCGCGATCTATGTAAGAAACAGAATTATTATGATATACTGTATGACTTCGCTACACGCAAGGCTCGTAAAGCATTTTATTCAAGTGCTGAGATCAACCCTATTTCTTGTTTGTTGATAGTTGTAAGAATGTACTCGACTTGAGTATGACGTGTCACCAAGTGCTGAGATCAACCCTATTTTTTGTATGTTGATAATTGTAAGAATGTACTCGACTTGAGTATGACGTGGCACCAAGTGCTGAGATCAACCCTATTTTTTGTTTGTTGATAATTGTAAGAATGTACTCGACTTGAGTATGACGTGGCACCAAGTGCTGAGATCAACCCTATTTCTTGTATGTTGATAATTGTAAGAATGTACTCGAGGGTAACAGTTTGTCCAGTTCTCATTGGCAGTGTTTAACAGTGTTACACGTCAGCGCTGTCCTTCTCCCAGGATGCATTTCTGCCGATCAGATTCAAGGTATTCACAAGGTTTCCTTGATGTTTTTCGAGAGGGGGCAGGGGAGAAGGGGTCCAAGTCACATTTATGGTCAATTCATTTACATTTGTGGTGAAGTTTTAGATATATGATTAATTCAGTTATTCTTTGCTCCATGTTCCAGGCTAATGGTTGATTAATTGTTACTGTGTCCGAGATTCAGAAACATGGAAAATTCAGTTGTGTGTGTGTGTGTCAATGTTACAAACATATATAATGTCCAAACGAAAATGTCGCTCTGTATGTGTGTGTGGTAACGTCATGCCTTGCAACCCCATTTCACCATAGCAACGCCATGAGCGTCCCTTTACATCTCACCCCTTCTCTGAAAGTGAAGTTGTCATGGACTCCATGTTGTTCTGCGTTCGATGCTTATAAGAGCTCTTCAGCGGATCTCGGCGTGTCCACTCCAGCACCCCACTGTTGTGACAGCTACCCTCCCCCCCCCCCATCTTGACATTCACAACAGGCAACCGCTTCATCAAGCGCCACGTGCCCCCCCGACTCCCTTTCCTTACTGCATCCACGCCCCTTCCCACCCACCACTGTACGCACACGCACGTGTCAGTGTGACGGTTATGACATGCCAGTAATAATGATTGTCACTGATGACCGTCTTCAGAGTTTTTAGGTAACGCCTACTCTTGATGGGCAGTCTTGCGGAAGAACTGAACAAAGTCTGCAGACGGCAGACGAATGTCTTACCCCGCCAGAAATGAGTGTTATTTTACCAGGATCTCGGACTCGCCCAGAAATGTTTATTTGTATGTCTGAAGAAAAGGGAGATCATCTACTGTACGTTAACCACATTAGTGCCTGTAATTGTTGGTTATTATAAAAAGATAAAGAGTATGATTCATATTGCATGATTACTTCTTCAAAAAATAAAAAAAAACGCAGCCAGATAGAGGGGGAACAAAAGAAAGTGAAGTGAAAGACAAAGATGAGATCATTCCATAACAAATTGAAGCCATCGGGCAGTTACTTCTTCCCTCAGTCGATGTTGCTATATGAACAAGTTCGGGTGTATGCCAATGAAGAATGTATAGAATTTACCAACATAGATTCATATATGTTCAATGTAACGGCTTGCCTTTAGAACAAAAAAAAGGATTTTTGTATATTTGCTTGTTTTTTTGTTTTTTTTTATGGAAAAGGAAACCTTTAAACAAAATCTCGATACAGATTAGTTTTCAAATCCAACAATTTTAAGTTCCTCATTCCGAAAACGCACACACACACATTATTGTCACGTGATATGGGTTATGAAGTGCAGTAGGTCAGACAGTATAGGTTTCTTTCGGGGGCCAAGATGTAGGTAGTCCACATAAAGAGTTTTCTTTCTGTTCTATGTCCCACACCTCGCCTCCCAACTACGCCCTATGGTCACAGGTTAGGGCGCCGATTACGGCGATTAACTTCCAAGAATCCCAACTGCAATAACAAACTAGCTCCAGGGGCGATGCAGCGATGAAGACTTTGCGAACTGGCAAAGGGTGGAGGGGGTACTAGAAGAAACACAAAATGTTGGCACCGGGCACGTGCACGCTACTTTTGATGTCTTTCATCTACCAGTGGGCGCCATTTGTGCAAAGTTTATATCGTTGACCAGATGTAAGGGTGGGGGCGCCTTTATGTCAAAGACATTTTGTCCACTGGCCAACTTTTGACATTTTGCTTATAAGATAAACACGAAGCGATATGTTCTTTCTTTGAAGCCAACAGGAAATAAAACCAGAGTAGAGTATCAATTAAAACAAAGGCATGCTTGAGCTTGAGACACGCCCCCCGTCCTCCCTTAGGAGGGGGTCACTGGAAAAAAAAGTGCGACAGAGGTGCAGAAAGTGCTAGTTCTAGAGTGAACGTTTGAATTCCTTGTGATTGAGTTAGTTTGAAAAGATTGGCACAGATAAAATGTCCAAGCTCATATAAAAGTGTCACTATGAAATCAAAGTGATAAAACATTTTTTCATTTGAAACATCAATACAGTCTAATATAACAATACCACCTTAGGTTTAGTCACATACACAGTTGTTGATGGTTGTTTGTTTTTAGCACCAAATTGCTGGTAGCCAACTAAACGGTTGTAGGCATATTAGTTCTTAACTTGTAAAACTTGAAATAGCTTGAACAACTTTCTTTGTGAACAAGACTAAATAGAACTTTGATTAGAATATGAACAAATGGAACTGGAAATGAAATCAATGTAGTAAACTTGAGTCATAACATACAAATGGTAGTTAGAGCAAAATCGAGTTCACTACAAAAACACGTCTTGTCACTCTGGCATTCTGGAGACGTCTGGCCTACCTAAGACAGCTTGCGACAAGGCGCTTTTCTTGCATTATTTACACTGTATAGCCACCAACCAATCGCTAACGTCTTCTCACCATCACCAAAGAAACACACACACACCCTAACACAAATACACAAAGTATATGGGCACATTTTGTGTGTGGAGGTTGGGAATAGAGGGACTGGTGGCTGTAGCTGACCATATAGTTGACCACTTGTCCTTGAAGAGGCTAAACAATTCTTTACCATCGTCTGCCCCAATAGATTGATGGATCACGGTTACCTGGCTGTAGACGTTTCGAAACTCCGACATCAAAATGGAGTTAATGCTGCTATGATGCCAGATGTTGCTGACGTAGGATGTAAACATTAAATATAATCTTATCTTATAAATTGATTCATCTTATATTATCATTCAAAGATGTTCTTTAAAAAAGAAAGAGTACGTATGCCCTAAGCGTACCTATTTTCCTACATCGTTGGCTTTCCACTCTCATTTCAACAACTTTCTATAAGCTATGCTCTAAGTCTAACAGCACTTGGAACAAAGAGTGCTTCTGTGAATTTGTCCCAGCGTATGGAAAAGGAAATGCCCTTTATTTTTTAGTCTTTTATTACTATATTAGGCATGATTTTGTTTTCAAAGTTATGGTTTAGTCATTAGGTAATAGGGCTTCTTTATTTTTAGATATTCCGAATTTGAAGGATTGAATAAATATCATTAAATGCATTTTTTAACAAAAGTTTGGCAGTTACTAAGGAGGGTTTCCACGACAAGAGATTCACAGAGGGATGGTTCAACAATATTTCGTTCACCAGCCCAATGGTTTACTGAACAAAATGGTTCACTAGACAATTGGTTAACTGAAAACTGAGGAGGGCGGATGTTATTCAAGTTTCCTAATTCTTCGACAGTTGCTTTTCTTTAGGTTTCAAACATTTTTCTATATTAGTGTTACCTGTCTTACAAGTCAAGAGAACTAGGATATCAATATGTTTTTTTTACAAGGTGAGTTGGCTACGTGGTTGGCTTTCGAACCTGGGGTCCTGGATCGAACCTAGGTGAATACTGGGAGCTTACTTTAGGGATCTTTATGGTACCTCTGAGTCCACCTAGCTTTAATGGGTATCTGACATTAGTTTGGAAAAATTAAAGGCGGTAGGCCGTTGTGCTGACCCCATGACATTCCGTTAATAGTGGGACACAGAAACAGATGACCTTGACATCATCTGCCACATAGATCACGCGGTATGAAAAGGAAACTTTACTTACTTTTACTATATCTTACATTGACAAATTAATAGTTTTAGTCATGTGACTTTGGCGTATTGTATTAAGTTTGTAATCATCTTAAAATGTCAAAGAACCCTTTCTTTTGTAAGGTCATTTCGTTAAGGTCACTGCCACACCGCTCTCTTCCCCCTCCGCCATGTAGGTCCATACGATTTATTTGTTTGTTTGTTTCTTTGTACATTTCCCCATCTCCTCCTCATCGTCACCACGCTCCTGGTTTACCTGCCAGCGCGCCGTTTCCTAGACTCCGGTTCTCCAGTTTATTCTAAGACTCTGACCGGAAGTTTCCTGTACTTGAGAAACATCCAGTAAAAGCCAGCTCGAGGGAGATCGTTAATTTTGTGACCGAATGGCGTCTTCCTTGTCGACCTCGCCTTTAATAAAACCCTTACACGAGCTCCGTCTAGCGCCCTGATCCCCCCCCCCCCCCCACCTTGCTTTTACTTTAAGCCCCCCTTCTCTTTTTCTTCTTTATTCTTAACATTTTAGTTCTTTTTTTTTTTTTCATTGATGGACTTTGGCCAACCAATCGGCTTTCATCTTTCTCTCAAGCTATCGGTCATAATGCTACCAGCCCCAGAGCACCTCGTAATGGGAAGACTTTTCCACATAAATAATAGATCAGTCTCTCCTGGTTGGGAGGGAGGTAATATGGTGATGGTTGGAAAAAAGAAAACAAAAAGGGGTGGGGTGCTTTGGCCATCACTCACTTCTTGCCATTCAGTCGTCCCCCTCCACCTTCCTCTCCCCCCCTCTTTCTTTTGGAGGCACGTGCGAAAGCAAAGATAGAGAGAGAGACTGTCCAGGGAGGCACGTGCTCGGAGCGTCCATTAGAAGCGATAAAATGGTGGTCTTGAGGTCCAGCTCTAGTTAGGGAGAGGGGGGGAGAGAGGAGAGAAAGAGAGAGAGAGAGAGAGAGTAACGAGAAAAGGAGAAAGGAGATATTTCGATTCTTGGGTAATGGGTTTCACTTAAAGATTAGTGCTACTGGAAAGTGACCAGTGGTCAGTTATGATTATATGTTGGATGGATGAACATGATTCAATCATATAGTAAGTCATTGTCAAGAAGGAGGAAAAAAATGAGAGAAAGAAAGAGAGAGATAGAGAGAATTTTATTTTAAAGTTCCTCTTCTCACTCTTTATCGGATCAAAAAACAAAAAGTGGACTGAATTCTCGAAAACGGCTCTAATGATTTTCTTAGAAATTTGACAGTTGATGTATATCTTTTGAAAAAGAATTACTAGCTAATTAACCACATTTGGGAAAACTCTAGTTTGACCGCTACTATTTTTCAAAGCATAGTACAAAGCAGAGTTACAACGATACTACTGAGGAGTAACTTCAAACTGTCCATGACTCCTTTATAAAGTTTCTGCATCGAGTTTTTACTCTAAATCGCCTCTATGATATATATTCAAATTTTCGATGACTGATGACGTCACATGTTCTTTTATTTTGATACTGCTTCAGTTGTTTCACTAAGCAGAGTCTAAGAATTGGACAAATGACTTGAAGGTGTAGAGTAGAGGCGAGAATAGATTTGTTTTGTTATTGGTTGCATTTGTATTTGTATTGTTATTGGTTGCATTTGTATTTGTATTGTTATTGGTTGCATTTGTATTTGTATTGTTATTGGTTGCATTTGTATTTGTATTGTTATTGGTTGCATTTGTATTTGTATTGTTATTGGTTGCATTTGTATTTGTATTGTTATTGGTTGCATTTGTATTTGTATTGTTATTGGTTGCATTTGTATTTGTTTGTTATTGGTTGCATTTGTATTTGTATTGTTATTGGTTGCATTTGTATTTGTATTGTTATTGGTTGCATTTGTATTTGTATTGTTATTGGTTGCATTTGTATTTGTATTGTTATTGGTTGCATTTGTATTTGTATTGTTATTGGTTGCATTTGTATTTGTATTGTTATTGGTTGCATTTGTATTTGTATTGTTATTGGTTGCATTTGTATTTGTTTTTTATTGGTTGCATTTGTATTTGTATTGTTATTGGTTGCATTTGTATTTGTATTGTTATTGGTTGCATTTGTATTTGTATTGTTATTGGTTGCATTTGTATTTGTATTGTTATTGGTTGCATTTGTATTTGTATTGTTATTGGTTGCATTTGTATTTGTATTGTTATTGGTTGCATTTGTATTTGTATTGTTATTGGTTTTGTATGTTGCATTTGTATTTGTATTGTTATTGGTTGCATTTGTATTTGTATTGTTATTGGTTGCATTTGTAATTTGTATTGTTATTGGTTGCATTTGTATTTGTATTGTTATTGGTTGCATTTGTATTTGTATTGTTATTGGTTGCATTTGTATTTGTATTGTTATTGGTTGCATTTGTATTTGTATTGTTATTGGTTGCATTTGTATTTGTATTGTTATTGGTTGCATTTGTATTTGTATTGTTATTGGTTGCATTTGTATTTGTATTGTTATTGGTTGCATTTGTATTTGTATTGTTATTGGTTGCATTTGTATTTGTATTGTTATTGGTTGCATTTGTATTTGTATTGTTATTGGTTGCATTTGTATTTGTATTGTTATTGGTTGCATTTGTATTTGTATTGTTATTGGTTGCATTTGTATTTGTATTGTTATTGGTTGCATTTGTATTTGTATTGTTATTGGTTGCATTTGTATTTGTATTGTTATTGGTTGCATTTGTATTTGTATTGTTATTGGTTGCATTTGTATTTGTATTGTTATTGGTTGCATTTGTATTTGTATTGTTATTGGTTGCATTTGTATTTGTATTGTTATTGGTTGCATTTGTATTAGTATTGTTATTGGTTGCATTTGTATTTGTATTGTTATTGGTTGCATTTGTATTTGTATTGTTATTGGTTGCATTTGTATTTGTATTGTTATTGGTTGCATTTGTATTTGTATTGTTATTGGTTGCATTTGTATTTGTATTGTTATTGGTTGCATTTGTATTTGTATTGTTATTGGTTGCATTTGTATTTGTATTGTTATTGGTTGCATTTGTATTTGCATTGTTATTGGTTGCATTTGTATTTGTATTGTTATTGGTTGCATTTGTATTTGTATTGTTATTGGTTGCATTTGTATTTGTATTGTTATTGGTTGCATTTGTATTTG
>JAZGLO010003299.1:0-27398 GCA_036873155.1 Biomphalaria sudanica | reverse complement strand
GTATTAAACCATAACGACACCACGGGTCATTACACCCCATTGGAGAAAGTATCGATTAGGCGTGGAGGTATTAACTCTTTCCTCGCAGCTACGTGAATAAACAGCAACAGCAAAAATATGGACTGTAGCAAGGCAGTTATAAATAGAGCTAGACACTATGTAACAAGGCAGTTATAAATAGAGCTAGACACTATGTGACAAGGCAGTTATAAATAGAGATAGACACTATGTAACAAGGCGGTTATAAATAGAGCTAGACACTATGTGACAAGGCAGTTATAAATAGAGCTAGACACTATGTAACAAGGCAGTTATAAATAGAGATAGACACTATGTAACAAGGCAGTTATAAATAGAGCTAGACACTATGTGACAAGGCAGTTATAAATAGAGATAGACACTATGTAACAAGGCAGTTATAAATAGAGCTAGACACTATGTAACAAGGCAGTTATAAATAGAGCTAGACACTATGTAACAAGGCGGTTATAAATAGAGATAGACACTATGTGACAAGGCGGTTATAAATAGAGCTAGACACTATGTAACAAGGCAGTTATAAATAGAGCTAGACACTATGTAACAAGGCGGTTATAAATAGAGCTAGACACTATGTAACAAGGCAGTTATAAATAGAGCTAGACACTATGTAACAAGGCAGTTATAAATAGAGCTAGACACTATGTAACAAGGCAGTTATAAATAGAGCTAGACACTATGTAACAAGGCGGTTATAAATAGAGCTAGACACTATGTAACAAGGCAGTTATAAATAGAGCTAGACACTATGTAACAAGGCAGTTATAAATAGAGCTAGAAACTATGTAACAAGGCAGTTATAAATAGAGCTAGACACTATGTAACAAGGCAGTTATAAATAGAGCTAGACACTATGTAACAAGGCAGTTATAAATAGAGCTAGACACTATGTAACAAGACGGTTATAAATAGAGCTAGACACTATGTAACAAGACGGTTATAAATAGAGCTAGACACTATGTAACAAGGCAGTTATAAATAGAGCTCGACAACATGGTGGTGATAAGTTGTTGGGTTTCTTTGATCGATGAGGGTAAACAATTTTTGTAGGAACACGATTTGTTGTTCATTGTTTACAAAACCCATTGACTTTTACTTCCGACACCAAAATACGCGGCAATTCAAATGAAGACGTGACAGAGGTAAACAAACACAAATATAATAAACTGAAAAGATGAGAACTTTTCTTAAGAAAGGAGCAGACGATAAATACATGCCATTGATGACCGAGTTCTACAAAGTGTTCCAAACGAACCAGTTCAACTTGAAACATACTTCAACAAACTTCCTTTGAAAACAAATTATTGAATATAACTTTATTGGCAAATATACACAGCTTTCAACTTCAATGAAGATGTATGGAGAAACACAAAATGCAATTTAAACAGAACAGAACTTGCTCTAAAATACACGTCTCACTGTCACTAGTCTCTCATTTGTTCTTCCCTTTCCTCAACTATCATATATTTTTATTTATTTACTTAAACTACGAAAGAGCACCTGGTGATTTCATCAGAATCTCTTCAGCCTATAAAACCAAACCAGACGTCCACCTATCCTTATACTCATGATCACATCAGAAAAACACAGACACACTCTATAAAAAAAAAACTGCAACGCCAAACTTCCACGAAAAATGTGAGTCCAGTCCAAAGGCTATCAGGGGAGCTTGAGTGGTGGCCCAACTGTGGACATGCTGTGACCTTTGCGACGAAGATATTGCATGATCAGCACAACGACCTGTCTGTTTTTAGACCCTCAAAATATCAAACAAGTTTACACATTTAAGACCAGGGGAATCAAAAATATCAAACAAGTTTACACATTTAAAACCAGGGGAATCAAAAATATCAAACAAGTTTACACATTTAAAACCAGGGGAATCAAAAATATCAAACAAGTTTACACATTTAAAACCAGGAGACGCAAAAAAAAGTTGCATCGCGTTCAAGTACCAACTGCTTAGCAGCGAAGTTAAGTGACAACGGATGAACCAGTGGCACTGAACATCGCAGGCTTTCCAGGAACCATCAAACGGCCCTCGGTCGTCACAGCGCTACTGTCACACGGAACCATTCTGATCAGACCATCATTTAGATTATTTGCAGATAAGATCGCACCACAGATGTCAAATGCCTAAAAGAAACCACATATGGTGTACTGTAAGACTTTTGGTTTTGTGCATTTCAACAAAAAATTATAAATAGTTTACAAAAATAAAACAAAAAGGGGGAAGCCCTGTACTGTATGACCTGCGCTGCGGGAGCCTTGAGCCGTAACGCAGTCCTGTGAGCGGCGAGCCGTGACGTAGATATGCCGCGCGACATTTCGCGCGAGGCGGAATAACGACGTGTCGATGACGTCACCTTAACAAAACTCCGTGAAAGGCCTTTTTTTTGTCATTATAATCTATTCAGTCCCGGGAATAAAATAATCATCATACTGATTATACAAAACGAACTGTTAATCTTTGTGCCCGGCACCGTCTTCATGACAAATTTACGGCTGAGACACAGCTACGGCAGCTGGAGACGGAGGGGTGATAGGGTGTTAACACAAGAATAAAAGACATTTCGAATGTAACTTTTTTTCTCCCTCGTTTAAAAGGGAGACACACAAAATGAAATGAAGGCGTAGCTTCTGAACTAGCTTGGGAGATACTATCACAAACACCGCAAACAAATTTGTTTCGGATCTTATCATTGGGGTTTAGTTGTTGTTTTTTTTAAATATATTTTATTTTATTTTATCGGCACCAAAAGAATTATTTTTTAAAAAAGGGACTGGGCGGTGTGACTGGGTTATTGGGTGTAAATGTGTGTGTGTGTGTTTAATTTATTTTATTGTTTACACAGAGAGAGGGGACGAGTCAACAAATAATAATACAAATAATAAAATTTCAATAAACCCTATTATAACATGAGCCCTCGGCCCCAAGGGGAGGTGACAACTGATCTCACAGATCTCTTCGAGACCCCTAACATAACTAAAAAGACTCTTGACATCAATCAGACAACGACACTGCACTAAACCTGTCACTACGAATGTTTTGCTTCCTTTGAACAAATCGCAATTCTGGCAGTACCAGCGAACAGGCTAAGGATTGGATTCTAGACATGAAAGTAACAATAGACTTAGTTATTCCCTCAGCCCCCAGACTCCCACGTGACAGAGGTTGTTACTATGCTTTCTCCCAAGTCCTACTTCAATGTCCCACTTAGTAGAACTCAGGATGGCGTGCAACTATTCTCATATATACAGTGTTACAGTGGCCACTATGATCTTGGTCGTCCTAGTGATAGCCTCAAACCAAGGATAAGAAGATACTATTGAATAGTACCAATAGTTATATAGATAACTAAATAAGAATCAAACTAGCCTACTTGCTCCCAAGCCCACAAGGAAGTGGACCGAGACCAATCGTTAAAGAAGGCCTCAACACTGACCTGCTACGTCACAAATGTGGGCAGTTTAAGGCCAATAGCTGGTTGCCTCGTCGTACAGACCTGTGATGTAGAAACGAGCTAAACTGCCCACAGGTTGTGACGTTGCAGATCAGTGTTCAAGTCTTCTGTAACGATTGGTCTCGAGTGAACACGGACCATCAGTAGTCTTCAGATCTCTGGTTCTCCTCACAACACCAACGGTCCTCACACCAGCAAAAGTCTTCAGATTTTCAATAGTCCTCACACCAGCAATAGTTCTCACACAGCAATAGTTTTCAGATTCCCAGTAGTCCTCACACTAGCAATAGACCTCACAGCACCAAAAGTCCTCATACCATCAGCAGTTCTTCGACCAAGAGTAGTCCTCGGATCTCAGGTTGAGGACTCACAAATTTATGAAAAGATCGACCATAATGAGTGGCATTGTCCACGTGATACAAAGGGAGACCAGTCGATTCACTTTGATCGGGCTTCAGCACTCGGGAGACGTCGACTCCTGACTTCCGGTACACGCCTGATCTCAACTCGGGATTCTGGGATCGTGCATGGGCGAGAATCCAACGTCTCTCAGTTCTTTCGTTCGTATCTCCTGGATTAGTGTTTAATTATACCTTGTATCTCTTCAACCAACCCTCCCCCACAGCACAGTTCAAGAGATAACGGGAAAATATAAGAAAACGGCGCTGTGTTGTGTTCACATTTGCATTGTCAATTGGCGCCTTCTGATCCAAGAAACTGACCATCTGCCATTGGATAAGCTATCATGTTATTGTATCATGGTCACGGTGATACTTATTGCATTCAAGACTTACACGCTAATTATAATTAAAACGTCCACATGTATGTTTAGTTTGGGCTAATCTACTGCGCATTTTTGTAGATAATTTTTTTTTTCATGAGAAGTGATTTCCGTAAGTTTTACCTAAATAGCTTTTTATTAGCTGCTATTTATTATTGGGATTTTCATACATGGCGGAAAAACTATAATAGCTAGCTTTTTGGTGTATCCGGTGTAAAAAATAATTTGATAATTTTTGAGCACTTTTGAGCCTTACAAAATCAAATTTTCATCCGTTGATAGCACAGAATAATTTCAATATGGAGCCAGTATCGCTACGACTTTACTGGCAAGCTTTGGGGATTGTTCAAGATGGAGCTCAATTCTTGTTCATAGAGCTGCAGAAGTTCAATTTAGTGTCCTTGACATTGATTAATGTATCTGTTAATATCTCCAGTTTCCGTTAAGAAATAGATATAGAATTATTTTATGTGTGTGTGTGTGTGTTTGTGGGTTTTTGTGGGTTTGTGAGTAGTTGTGTGGGTGTGGTAAACTATCTATTATTTCATGGAGATTTGAAATTCTATTAGGAATTGAATAAAATGTATACAGCCCTTAAGAGAAGACTTTTGAATGTTGATACTTTTATATAATCGCCAAAGGAGGAAAAAAATTATTTGAGGGGGGGGGGGAGTGGGAGGCTGAAAACGGAGTTGGGCGGAAGAATTCTTATATTGCTTGACTGTAAGTCTCGGGGGGAAAAAACGCCCCCTTTCAGTTTTTTGATTTTGCAATGTCACAGACTTTGCACACCTGCAACCATCTGAACAGTTGATGTGGCAAAGATGTTAAGCTTTCGTGCAGAATGGCCATCTCAAAGACTTCTGCATCTGAACAGTGAAACGCTTTCAACCACCAAGCGAGAGAATATTTGTGCTTAAATATTTTGAGTTTCTTCTGAATACAGTTTCCTTACTTATGATTATATTTTTTTTATCGGATTCAATAGGTTTAATTCGCAAACTCCTCTTGTGATGTCTGTCCGTCCGTCTATGTGTCACGTTTATTTGTAACAAAAAGAAAGTTCTGTTGTAAAGTTTCTTTCGTTGTGGTCTTCAACATTCTCGAAATATTTTATTTTAGAGTTTGGTTTTTTTTTTTTTTTATTTCAAGTTGGATGTTGTTGTTTTTTTTAGTCTTTGAGTTGTGTCTCGCCACTTCCTGCTCTGAGTATCTTCATTTATCAGTCCAACGCTACCATTTGGTTCAAGATGGAAAGGGTTAATTTGTCGGCTTATTCCACACCGAACCTATGTGTTAGCATAAATCAGACGCAGGAAACAGTGTTGCCTATTATATGCATTGCATTGGAAGTGGGTGTTAGAGCCACTTCAATCTCACCCTGCCCTCACATCCATGGCTCAAGCGTCCTCATCCTCGAAATACACCCCTCCCCCCCCCCCACCCCCGATCTAAATCTTATGCTCCCAGTGGCTCTTAGTGCGGTGAGCCTTCACTCCTCTTCCGCACAAACCCGTCACTCCCGAAACAAAAAAAAAACTGGTCTAATGGAATCTAATTGCAGATGACGTGAGAGCCGTCCGGCGGATGACTTTTCATGCGCGCATGCAAGAATCCTGAGATGGACAGGGAACGTTTCGGGGAGAGGGGGTCTGAAGTGGGGGTGCAGATTGGGTGACTTAATTCCTGTGTTTGTCTGGACAGCGGCCATAGCGTGACGGCACAATGATAGTCTGCTTGGCGATTTCCTTCTCAGATCTTAGCGAGGGAACAGCCGGAACAAGAGGCTCAACTGCCCTCGTTATTGGGCCACGGTCCTTCTGACAATTTCGTTTCTCTCTCTCTGTCTCTTTCTCTCTCTTTTCTTCTACTTCTGCTCTTCTGTCTTTTACACACACGCACTATTTTTTTTGTTGCGAATCATCAAAATCTCAACATGTAACTGTTTACAGTTACAAGCATAAACAGTTACAAGCAGTTCAAATCAGTGACGAGAAGTTAAAAGCGAACAGAACTAACGAATTCAAATAAATAAAGAAGCTCTATTAGCTACAAAATATTAACTTGTATTTCATTGCATGGCAGCACAACAAAAAAGTCAATAGGAATCTTAACTCTATAAAACTTCAAGATACATGTATACGATTGTCAGCGGATTATCTAAACATTACACGTACACACAGAATAAAGCGTCAAAAAAAGCAATCACCTACTTGTATCTATAACGTTTGTTATGATTATTTTTTTTTGTTTCTTGACTGTTGCTTGAAGTTAAATCATATTTTTTTTAAATGATTTTGTTTAGCGCTTCTATCATCCTCCTGGCGTTTTTGTCAGAGTCAAATCTCCAGTAACAAAAAAAAATTCCTAACCTTCATCACGAATCAAACCGAGCCTCCTAGTTAGGTAGCCTCAGTACCCAGGGGATCGAAAGGATAATTGAAGTAAAAAGTGTGATATCTTCTACTATTAAGAAACACAAACGTCTAAACAAGAAAAACATTAAAAAATACTTTTTTTTAAAAAAAAAGCTTAAATTAAGTGTAATTGTATCCATTAGTTTGGATTTTGGATCAGTCATATAATGTATGTATGACCCATGGACACATGAAACTGTGCCATACAAATATTGTGACGAATTGTTTTGTTTAGCTTTTTTTTATTATTGATTCTGGTGTTGTCAGGAAAAAAAATAATTGTGCAAAATTTCAGCTCAATCAAAGATTAGGTGTTGGGAGAAATTGTACAAACTTTTTACCAAACAGACAGTGAGTTGATAAAAGCTATGTAAATACAGCAACAAGCAGCAAACCTTGGAATTGTACAAATGTTGTCTTGCACACAGATGAACATCTATATTATAAAGTAGAATGGGAGGTGTATGTATGTATGTATGTATGTATGTATGTATATATGTATGTATGTATGTATGTATGTATGTTACTTATAGACATCAAAACCGCTTGACCAATCTTGATAAAACTAGGCAGGAATGTTACTTGGGTACTAACTTAGACCGTAGTGTATGTATTGTAGCCCTAAAGCAAACTTACGAACCTCACAAAATATTAAGTTGTCCGACACTATTAAAGCTATAGTATTTTATGAATCTAGGCCATGGTTAACAATGTTGGCATGAGAAAAGATCGAAAGGATTTAGACCTAGATCTAATTTTAAGAAATAAACTTTGCGCAGATAGTTTTTTACTTTGACACATGAAAACACAAAAGAAGATCCATTGATTTCATTATGTAATAAAATTAACCTTCAATTTTGTGTTTCAAAAGCATTTTTTACATAAATTAGTTCCTGATATCTGTGACTACAGATTTCCTGGCGAACATTCTTTCATTAGACATTACCAATTGGTTACACACATAGATATAAATAAATATAGACTTGCCGATTAAAGAGTTTTATGAAACGAAAATTTGTGACTTGCAATCTTGTGTACTTTATTATACAGCATTTATGAGCAGTATAAAAGTTAAGTATTCATATCTATTTCAGCCATAATCTATATGAGTATTACAATATTTTCACTAGTGTTTTGTTTAATCTCTAAGAATGAAGATCATGCAATATTTCATAATTCGGAAATCCGAATACAATAGATATACATGTTTTCAAGTTACATGAAGTTACTTCCTTCGGCCAGTCTATATTTATTTATGTCTATGGTTACACATTAACACATTTCACTACTGAGTCTATTCCTAGGTCTAGGTCTAAAACTCTTATTGAGTCTAAGATGATAAAACTTCTTTTCGCAAAGATAGTTTTGTGCTTTAACACATAAACATACTAATTATTGTCCATTCATTTGATATTTTAATCAATTTAACATTCAAATTTGTTTTTCTAAAGCATTTTTAATACATTCGTTCGCTGTTCGCTAAAGTTGCGTAGCCGTTTTGAGATAGGCCTATATTCATTCATGAAAAAAGGTCACGCATGCACAACACAGAATGAACTCTATAAAAGCCTATTTTTAACTCTAGATTAGTGTAGATTTAGATCTATGTCTACCTCAAGATCTACTTTATACTTTAACACATGAACATACAAAATTAAGTCTATTCATCTCAAATTTTAATCAAATATATGTAGGCCTACAAGCATATGTTTTAATTTGAAAAAATGGATTTAAGCCTATTAGCTATTTTTATTTGATAGCTTCATTCACACTATTTTTACATTGACACATTCGCTTTACTTATTACATTATTATTTCGTTTAATAGTGACTATATCGACAGTAATGCGCAAATAAAGACCCGCGGGTCGCAGGTAACATATGTCTAGTATCTTATAATTAGTAAATAGACGCTCAGGCAGACAGATACAATAAGAATGGCTTCGACTAAAAATCATACAATAAATTATTTTTGATGTGGATTCACACAATGAATAGGATAGAAATAATTCAGGAAGTCATTACTGTACAAGATGCGCAGAACTACCATGAAGCAATGATTGATTGAGGGAATTCATAAATCTCTGTACATAATAAAACACTCGGTACCTTTAATTGGATTTCCAAACTCCGTAAATTACTAACAAAATCCATATCGGCAGTTCTTGCCTAAAAAAAAGGCCTTGAATAGTCACGTGAACATGCACCAAACTTATAACGTTCACTTAGAAATTCTATAAATAACAACCTTAATCCATTCAAGGGAAGCAACCCTACGTCCATGCATAGCCAATCCATTGAGGCGGTAATAACTGATCCGTGACTGACAGTGAAAAAAAAAAGAATTAATTAAAAATTAAATATTAATAACTACAACTATGGATTGAAAATGGTTCAATTAAGTGGTAAGAACAGATAATAGAGTAAGGGGGAGGTAGTAGCTACATGTCAATATATAGTTCTAGTGATTACAACCATCGAGTTATAGAGACTTTTGCATGAAAAGACAAATCTCCCATCAAAAAGAAACTGCATCCAACTCAGTATTCTCTCCCCTAGGATTTCCCCGCTGTTTCGGTGCCGCCTGAAGTAGTCCTGTGGGCTCACGGGAAGAGAAGTATTAGGGCAGAGGCTCTACATTCACTTGTCTAACCACTTCCTTTTTCACGACAACCACAAATTAATTGCGTTCCGGTTTTCCTTGGCTCGCCCCCCCCCTCTGCCCTACACCCTCACGCTACCCGATGGTTATCTGTGGTAGTGGTGGTTGGAGGAAAGTCGCAAGGGCGCCTTGCATGGAAATTGTGAGAGAGAGGGGAGGGGTAAGAAGGAGAGGGGAAAAAAGACCGAAGACAGAGCACTCCCCCCCATCTCCTCGAAGCGTTTGCTGGATGTGAATAATAATTATATTGCGGGGCGCATTGCGTGTGTTCGTAAACTTATCGTAAAAACAAAATATGAGCGCCCTGTGGCTCTTCTCCTTGTGGGGTTGGTAGGGGGGGGGGGGGCAGAGGATGATTGGGATTACAGCGGGGGAGGGGACTTAAGTCAGATGTACGGCTCAAACACACACGCACACTATTCCCTTTTCACCGCGCAGGCACGCACAAACTCACAAGAGCGCACACACATGCGAGCTGGTAATGTAATTACATTTAATTTAACTAGAGCCCCCTCCACCACTTGCGGTCGGCCATATTAGGACAGAGCGACTTTTAGGCAACTCCGAATAATTTAACATTTTTTTATGACTGTAATTCACCCCCGCCCCTTTCAATCCTTACCCGTTGCCCTGCCCATGTTTTTTTTTTGTGAAAGTGCAAATTCAATCATCGGTGAAGGCACTGTTGACTCGATCACAAGAGGTCACTTTCCTCGGACACTTCACTCGCACGCCGCTCGTGGCGACCTCAAACTAGCCTCGCGCCCCCAAGGCCGATTACTTTCAAGAGCCACTTTCAGGATTGCAGCGGCGACATAGTGTTGCGTGTTTGTTGGCTGATCAGACGATTGCCTCAGAGAACGGGTGGGCTCGATCTGACCTCTCTCCCTCCTACTCACTTGATGTAATTACTCGAATTCATCTTAATTACATCCCTTTCCACGACCGGCAAACAAGAGTAAAATGATGTAGCATCACCTCTGACCATTGGTCAATTGTGTCGGGGAGGACGCAATGATTGCTCTTCGGCTTCTGTAACAAAGGGGGCATTGGTCATTTTCAGCTAGCGGTCAGTGGCTCGAGCGTCCACTTCAGTGCAGATGTTTACTTTCGTCCGCGCTTTTTGAACAATAGCCTGGTCACTTTGGAAGCCCCCATTTTCATTTTTTCTCTTTCACCAAGTCCCCCCCCCCTCCTCTTTCTATCATCGCCGCCATCTTGACTGTCAACTTGTTCCTATGAGTTTCATTGAATAACAACAACAACTTAGAGTCAAACACAGGACGTACGACGTCAGACTGGGAGACACGTTGAACTGACGTCAACATAACACGTCATTATTTGACATGACGTTTCTTGGCTCACACCAGCGGTGAATGACATGTATTGACACACACACACACACACACACTGTTTTGAGGTCTCAATCACACGTAAACAATCAGAGGTCACACCTCGCAGAACGGAAGGTATCAATGTGGACAAATAAGTCTAGCGGATCCGTAACGAATGATACATTGTCTAGGTGGCACTGTGAAATAAAACCGGACATCGGTCCAACTCTCTAAGATACGTTTTTCTACATGTCTCTTAATGGCCATGAGGTAATAGTGGGAGAGTAGTCAGAACATTTCTAGTCATGTCTCTTTCTATTTATGTTTGAAAGACTTTGTGTGTGGGGTGTTTGGTTGTGTGATGTAATCTTAAAGACACGACTGAGATGTTCAACTATTGTGTCATGATGTCGCAGCAATATCAATCACTGAATGCTTTGAAAGAAAAAGTCTGGTCTAGTCCAATCACCTAAGATGGGAAGTCTTTCTTCATAGGAACATTCTGGAGTGTACACGCTACTTGGGCCAGTTTAGTCTCTGGCGACAGAGCTGTTAGTATGGCAAGACTGTTGTTCCACTTTTAAGGAGTCCTTTGTTGAGAACTTGGTCTGTCGCTAGTTTGTCAGTTGCTTCAGGCAGTAGCTTATCCTTAACGGACTATTCTGAGACTGATAATGCACTGATGTCTTAAAGAATGCCGACACTCGGACAATATCGTACTGTTATCTTGAAAGCAAGGGCCAGCGTAGCCCTAAAGGTCAAGGTGACTCACTGCTGAGTATCATCTGCAGGTGCGGTATTTTAATTCCCGCTAAGAATTGTATGCAACAATCTTACATTAGACTTCAGTTTGTTCCCCTAACATAAAGGCTCTGGAGGGAGACTGGGATAGAGCTTTGAAATATTAAAAACAACAACAACATAGCCCTTTGCTACAGTTTGAGGAAAGGTGAGGGGTGGGGGAGAGATGAAGGCGATCCTCACGTAACACCTGGACCTACAAAAGAAAAAAAAAACTAGAGAAAAAAAAAAGGGGGGGGGGAGGTTATACCGCAACAGAGCAACACGTGGGTAGTAATGTTTGGCATAAAACACATCATTAAGACTTGTAGACAGGGGAAGACAACCACGGCCATGTCTGATCTGAACAGGAGGTAGATTTGTGATGAGTGTTTGTGTGTGACGGGGGGGATGTTAGAATGAGAGGATGAACAAAACAGAAGTCATGATGTACTTTTTGTTTGTGATGAGTGTTTGTGTGTGACGGGGGGGGGGTGATGTTAGAATGAGAGGATGAACAAAGCAGAAGTCATGGTGTACTTTTTGTTTGTGATGAGTGTTTGTGTGTGACGGGGGGGGGGTGATGTTAGAATGAGAGGATGAACAAAGCAGAAGTCATGGTGTACTTTTTGTTTGTGATGAGTGTTTGTGTGTGACGGGGGGGGGGGTGATGTTAGAATGAGAGGATGAACAAAGCAGAAGTCATGGTGTACTTTTTGTTTTCTCGACTTATTGAAAGAGGGAAAAAAAAAAAAGGTCTGTTTGTGTGTGTGGGGGGGGTGGAGGTTTGTCTAAACTAATATTATGACAGTAGTGAATAAACCAGATCGTAAGAGGCTATTATGTATAGTCCATAGAGATAGAGAAATGTAATAGCTCTAGAGTTTTCTAGCGTGTTCTGGAGGTGGACCTCTAGGCAACAGAAATGTACTCGGGTGCTGGACCTCTAGGCAACAGAAATGTACTCGGGTGCTGGGCTCTAGGCAACAGAAATGTACTCGGGTGCTGGACCTCTAGGCAACAGAAATGTACTCGGGTGCTGGGCCTCTAGGCAACAGAAATGTACTCGGGTGCTGGGCCTCTAGGCAACAGAAATGTACTCGGGTGCTGGGCCTCTAGGCAACAGAAATGTAATCGGGTGCTGAGCCTCTAGCCAAAGAAATGTACTCGGGTGCTGGACCTCTAGGCAACAGAAATGTACTCGGGTGCTGGACCTCTAGGCAACAGAAATGTACTCGGGTGCTGGACCTCTAGGCAACAGAAATGTACTCGGGTGCTGGATCTCTAGCCAAAGAAATGTACTCGGGTGCTGGGCCTCTAGGCAACAGAAATGTACTCGGGTGCTGGATCTCTAGCCAAAGAAATAAACTCGGGTGCTGGGCTTCTAGGCAACAGAAATGTACTCGGGTGCTGGACCTCTAGGCAACAGAAATGTACTCGGGTGCTGGACCTCTAGGCAACAGAAAAGTACTTGGGTGCTGGACCTCTAGGCAACAGAAATGGTTCCGGTGATATTTTCAATCGTTTTGAAGAAAGAGTAACGGAAAAAATTGCCTTATGTTGATGACAGGGGGCCCCACAAGGTGATGACAGGGAGGCACCATAAGGTGATGACTAGGATGCCCCACAAGTCGATGACAAGAGGGCCCCAC
Source organism: Biomphalaria sudanica (assembly GCA_036873155.1). Lineage (NCBI taxonomy): Eukaryota > Metazoa > Mollusca > Gastropoda > Planorbidae > Biomphalaria > Biomphalaria sudanica. The sequence continues at coordinate 14,270 of JAZGLO010003299.1, read as the reverse complement.
AAGGTGATGACTAGGAGGCCCCACAAGGTGATGACAAGAAGGCCCCATAATGTGATGACAAGGAGGCCCCACAAGAGTCTTCTCAAGTCTAAATCCGGCCCTGTGAGTACTTTGTCTAGAAATGCAAATAAAAATAAATTATTGTGTAATGTGTCTAAAACATGAGTGCGTTTGTGTGTTATGCAGGGTATGTTTGTGTGTGAGTGTGTGTGTTTGTTTTGGCTGATGTAACTTTTAGAAGCTGTTACGGCATGTGTGGTGTATATAGAGGTGGTGACAACAGCTGATGAAAGAGTCGGTCATGGAAGAGACAGGAACACTTTTGAACAGTAAATAGATTCTATGTGAGATGAGATCTAGATCTAGATATATTTACATTCTTTAACACCTTGGGAATACATTTGTGCTTTTGTACATTTCTACAATGAGATATAAAGAATGCAAATCTTTATAACAAAAAAAATCTAGATTTTGTTTATAAGATATCAAGCTTTCATTCAAATGTGTGTGAAAGTTAGTTATAACGCCTACAGGAGAGGTTGTATTACTTGTTTGTGGCTACATTACAACTAGTGATACCAACCAATGTCATTATAGTATGTATTACGTATTTGTATAATTCTCGATACTTTCTTTTAATAATTTGCAATACTTGTTTGTAAAATACAAAATACTTGTTTGTAAAATACAAAATACTTGTTTGTAAAATGTAAAATACATGTTTGTATAATGTAAAATACTTGTTTGTATAATACAAAATACTTGTTTGTATAATGTAAAATACTTGTTTGTATAATGTAAAATACTTGTTTGTATAATGTAAAATACTTGTTTGTATAATGTAAAATACTTGTTTGTATAATACAAAATACTAGTTTGTATAATGTAAAATACGTGTATGTATAACCCTAAGTCCTAAGTACACGTTATTATAATATGTAAGGTTCTCATAACAACAGATACAACGTTGAGGATGAGGATACCCCACCCCATCCCTGACACGTCACATAAGAATGTCAGTTGTCAATCAAGTGATGTCACGCTCATTACGTACGTGTTACCTTAACAATCAAAACATATAACCAATTGGACGAGCTGGGTTCTGGAATGTTTTATTTTTATATTGTCTTCTCGTCTCTCTCTTTCTTTCTTTCTCTTTCTCTCTCTCTCTCTCTCTCTCGTTCTCAGTTGTTTTTTTACTTTCCTTTTGTTTTGACAAAGGCTTCCTCATGCTCATTTTTTTAAATCTCGTTCTCTCTCAATTTCTCTAATTATCCCTGGGTCTCTCCAAGGCTTTCTAGTTATCCCTGGGTCTCTCAAAGGCTCTCCGGTATCCTTATGCGCTCTACAGCACTCATTATATTGAACTTTATTTCTTAGGCTATTTCTGAACCTATTATACAGTCGCTCTATTTATTTATTTAGACTTAATTTTGTTCGAGATTGTATTTGGACATGTTAAAGTTTATTTCCTACAAAATAAAAGTACTGTAATTCGTGAAAGTTCTGTGCCAAATGATCTCTCAGAAATATAGTAGTACAATAGTAGAAAAGTAAAGTTCACCTTTTAGACCTTCAGATGATGTAAAGGTCATCTGTTTCAGTGACCCACAATTCACGAGTGTCATGTAACCAGCACAACGACCAATCGCCTTTACTTTTCCCCAACTAACGTCAAATATCCATTAGAGCTGGATGGACACTCTACGGATCCCGAAATTAAAAATCACATCCGAACCCGCAATCCCTCGGTTTGGAACCCTAGCTGCTTATCTTTCCGTCACCACGCCCCCACACACAAAAGGTGCAGTTGTAGTTTTGGCCTCATTGTTAGCACATTAGTTCAATGACATTTTAAAAAGTTGTTGTTGTTGATGTTGTTCTCTCTATTGGTTTCTAGTAGAATGACTTATCTTGTTTTCTGTCCTCTTGTTTCACAGTTGGGTAAGGGGGATGTTATTTCTTTTGTGTTACATTTTTGGGGGGGATAATAATTGGATAAAACTTTTTTTTTACATTTTATTCTATTAAAATCAATACCAACTTATAATACACCAAGATTAGAGTAAATAAAAGACATAGTGGGTCATACCTGGACAAACCCAGCTTTTCAGCTGGACTGTTACCCAAGATTAAATGTTAGAAAGTCATGATGTAACGACTCCCTTTATCTGGGTGCCTCCCCCCCCTAATTTCCACATTAAGTCGTCGACGTCTTTAGATCAGCCACAGACTACAATTTACTTAACACTTATAATTACCAAAATAAATGAACCTCTATATTAGTTTGAGTTCTAAGATTTCTCCTGGGCTGTTCTTACTAGGCCGATGCAGATGTTAGTTTATCAAAACACAGATTATTGACTTATTACTATGTTACCACGATTACGACAATGACTTGAAGTCCCGACTACTGACATTACAGCCAACGAACACAAAGCAAACACATACACACACACACACACACAAAAGTAGCTTCTTTTTTTTTTTTTCATTCTTAGTGTGCGTTTTTCTTTTTCAGCGGAGCAGTACGACCTCACAACGCAGCCTTGCCAACTTTAATTATAGACCAAGAGTAAATAGGGGACATTTGTTCGTGTAACGCGGAGGAATACAAACTCAACGGCGATGACATCGACATTAAGCTCATCATTAGATCGTCCAAGTCTGTTTGGGACTCATGGAGGCGGCGCAGCTCCAATCTGAAATCTTCAACTCTTCTGTTTGTCTCTCATTGTTTCTCGCAGATCTGATACAGTCATTAGCCTCCAGGGGAGGACGATTTCCGGGGTTCGCTGATCGGACCGGGAGGGGGGTGGGGTTGATCCGTCTCCTGGAATAACTTTAGTAACTATTGTAACTGTAACATAAGAGCGCTAATAAGAAAAGACAAGAAAGTTGACTACAATGTATAGTTTGACCACATGGTTTGACAAGATCAACAATGAACCGTTTTTTTTTTCACAATTATTAAAAGAAGTTCTATTTGTTCTCTTTATTTCGCTTCATGATTGGCACATCCAGTGTCTCTACCTTGTTGTGGAGTGTGTCTCTACCTTGTTGTGGAGTGTGTCTCTACCTTGTTGTGGAGTATGTCTCTACCTTGTTATGGAGTGTGTCTCTACTAGTTACACTACACGAAACCCATTAACCCACTACATATGAAAATACGCGCTTTGGCAGGGCCAGATTTACATATAGGCAACAAAAACCATAACTTATACAAGAAATATTTAGTTCTGATGTATATCTGGACTTAAAAGTACCAAAAGGGCCTTTAACAAAAAAATAGCTTAGGGCCTTTTCAAGCCTAAATACGGCACTGCGCTTTTGCACTATAAAATGTATTTGCATTTTAAAACTTTTTTGATTTTCATCAATATGCATCACCGCTTAGTTGTGAAGTCGAGGCAGACGTAACTTCTATTAGCAATTCGGAATAAAATTCTGTGTTTTTCTGTCAAGTAGCATTTATTTGAAGACATTGCTTCATCTACGTTTGCATTTCATTTTGCTTCGTTTTGCCGAAAAATGACTCCACCGGTCACGTGGTATGTGTCCCATACAGTCGTAGCACTTGTGCTTTGTTACAAAACAAATACAATGGTTAAATTGTAAAAAAAAAAATGTCTCGATGGCCCAGGGGATGGAATTTTCCTCGCACCGCACCGACCCTTGAGGTCCACAGGAGTCTTGGTCTGGCACGTAAGAATCTTCATTTCTAAAGGGAGATCTCAAACTGAACACAAGACTAAACATTTTCTTATAAAGAAGAAGAGCACAATAGATTCGTTTTTGTTTTAATTTTTATCTATTTGGAGATTATTGTTACAGTTCTTATAGTGTTTGGGTAGTTTGTTTGTTTGTTTGTTTTGTTAGTCTTCATTGCCGAATTTAAATTAGCATTGGACATATTACCAACTTATTACCAACATATTACCAACATATTACCAACATATTACCAACATATTTACCAACATATTACCAACATATTACTAACATATTACCAACATATTTACCAACATATTACCGACATATTACCAACATATTACCAACATATTACCAACATATTTACCAACATATTACCAACATATTACCAACATATTTACCAACATATTACCGACATATTACCAACATATTACCAACATATTACCAACATATAACCAACATATTTACCAACATATTACCAACATATTACCAACATATTTACCAACATATTACCAACATATTACCAACATTTTACCAACATATTACCAACATATTTACCAACATATTACCGACATATTACCAACATATTACCAACATATTACCAACATATAACCAACATATTTACCAACATATTACCAACATATTTACCAACATATTTACCAACATATTACCGACATATTACCAACATATTACCAACATATTACCAACATATTACCAACATATAACCAACATATTTACCAACATATTACCAACATATTACCAACATATTTACCAACATATTACCAACATATTACCAACATTTTACCAACATATTACCAACATATTTACCAACATATTACCGACATATTACCAACATATTACCAACATATAACCAACATATTTACCAACATATTACCAACATATTTACCAACATATTACCAACATATTACCAACATTTTACCAACATATTACCAACATATTACCAACATATTTACCAACATATTACCAACATATTACCAACATTTTACCAACATATTACCAACATATTTACCAACATATTACCAACATTTTACCAACATATTACCAACATTTTACCAACATATTACCAACATATTACCAACATTTTACCAACATATTACCAACATATTACCAACATATTACCAACATATTACCAACATATTTACCAACATATTACCAACATATTACTAACATATTACCAACATATTACCAACATATTACCATCTCCTAATTGTGTTAGTGTTGTTGATGAACATTCTAAAACTCCTAGAGACCTCCCCCCCTCCCTTCGCATTTAGCTCCTTCCAAACCTCTAAACCCAGAGAAAAAAAAGTAGAGAAATACCCATAAATTTGGCATAAATCCCGAGGAATAAAACTTAGTGCTGGGGTATTCTACAGTTCAACACCGAGACTTCCCCAACTCCTTTAACTCCCCCCCCCGTCTCCTATACTCCTTTTCACCCTCCCATTGCCCCCCCCCCCACTTCTTTTTTTTTTCCAAACACCCTCATTCAGGATCGTAACATAACGGTACAGAGTGCGATATTTGGGAGGGCAATACAGACAAAAAAAAAGTGGGGGAACACTTTTTGGGTGAGAAATAAGGAATTAAGGGGTGGGGGGGGGGTTAAGAGAAAGAGGAAAGAGTGTGTGAAAGGTATTGTCTTTCTTTTAGATAGAAGATCCCCCAACAGTCTTTCCTGAGACATGCAGATAGCGATTGCGTCCCGATGAGGCCCTTATTTATTGCCCCATGAAGGAATGTTGGCAATGAAGTGAATACAACAAAAAAAGTGGAAATCTCTAGACGCATGCCTCTAGGTGTCTGGCTTAGCCATTTTTATTGGATGCATAGCTGTCTTTTGTTTTGTAGCTGGGTTTTTTTTTTCTTACACGAAAGTCAATTTAAAATAACGTATAAAACAACCAAAAAGAATGTAGAAATAAAATGGCAATGAATAGATTCAAATAGGCAGTTGGCCTTATGACAATACAATGAAGCAGTTGGGAAAGGGAGAAAATCGAACTTTATTGCCAGTGGTTGTCGGGAATGATTATTGTCGTACGAAAACGCCGAATGTCGTTAACTTTAACAAAAACGTGTTCGCCTATAAAGTGCCAAGCTAGTTTCACTAAACACTTTCATTAACGTTTGGCATTAGAGAGTGCAGTCTTTTTTTTTTTTACAGAATGACGTCATATTAGACGACGCTTTGAATTCTCACGTTTACCGCGTTTCTCAAACTACGACAAGACGTTCTTTATGTCAAGTCAATATGGAAGGGCTCAAGGTTACCTACAATTCATTTCCTACAGTAGTTTCTTATACTGCAGAGTCAGCAATAGTCTTTTAGCAATAGTATGTTAAAGTACAAATCAATGTTTGTGTTCGAGTTTTTCAGGCATCCCAGACAGATCAACATTTGAATGGTCACCTTTAACTAGCTTCACAATCTGAATGGTCACTTTTAACTAGCTTCACAATTTGAATGGTCACCTTTAACTAGCTTCACAATCTGAATGGTCACCTTTAACTAGCTTCACAATCTGAATGGTCACCTTTAACTAGCTTCACAATCTGAATGGTCACTTTTAACTAGCTTCACAATCTGAATGGTCACCTTTAACTAGCTTCACAATCTGAATGGTCACCTTTAACTAGCTTCACAATCTGAATGGTCACCTTTAACTAGCTTTACAATCTGAATGGTCACCTTTAACTAGCTTCACAATCTGAATGGTCACCTTTAACTAGCTTCACAATCTGAATGGTCACCTTTAACTAGCTTCACAATCTGAATGGTCACCTTTAACTAGCTTCACAATCTGAATGGTCACCTTTAACTAGCTTCACAATCTGAATGGTCACCTTTAACTAGCTTCACAATCTGAATGGTCACCTTTAACTAGCTTTACAATCTGAATGGTCACCTTTAACTAGCTTCACAATCTGAATGGTCACCTTTAACTAGCTTCACAATCTGAATGGTCACCTTTAACTAGCTTCACAATCTGAATGGTCACCTTTAACTAGCTTCACAATCTGAATGGTCACATTTAACTAGCTTCACAATCTGAATGGTCACCTTTAACTAGCTTCACAATCTGAATGCCAATGGCATTGAAGAGAAACGTAAAGTAGGCACACGACACTTCCTGAGACTTCACGTGTTACTGTGGCTAGATGTAGCCTAGTGAATGTCTCGCTAACTATAAACTTCAGTGCTACTGTGGCTAGATGTAGCTAAGTGAATGTCTCGCTAACTATAAACTTCAGTGCTACTGTGGCTAGATGTAGCTAAGTGAATGTCTCGCTAACTATAAAGTTCAGTGCTACTGTGGCTAGATGTAGCTAAGTGAATGTCTCGCTAACTAAAAACTTCAGTGTTACTGTGGCTAGATGTAGCTAAGTGAATGTCTCGCTAACTATAAACTTCGGTGCTACTGTGGCTAGATGTAGCTAAGTGAATGTCTCGCTAACTATAAATTTCAGTGTTACTGTGGCTAGATGTAGCTAAGTGAATGTCTCGCTAACTATAAACTTCAGTGCTACTGTGGCTAGATGTAGCTAAGTGAATGTCTCGCTAATCATAAACTTCAGTGCTACTGTGGCTAGATGTGGCTAAGTGAATGTCTCGCTAACTAAAAACTTCATTGTTACTGTGGCTAGATGTAGCTAAGTGAATGTCTCGCTAACTATAAACTTCAGTGCTACTGTGGCTAGATGTAGCTAAGTGAATGTCTCGCTAACTATAAACTTCAGTGCTACTGTGGCTAGATGTAGCTAAGTGAATGTCTCGCTAACTATAAACTTCAGTGCTACTGTGGCTAGATGTAGCTAAGTGAATGTCTCGCTAACTATAAACTTCAGTGCTACTGTGGCTAGATGTAGCTAAGTGAATGTCTCGCTAACTATAAACTACAAGAAGGACATTTGAAAATATTAAAAACTCTTTTGTAACTCTAGTCGGTAAGAATGTCATTTTGGTTAAATAAGGGAATTATAGAGATACAAAAGCTTTTAATGTTTTTAATATTATGTATAAAAGCTACTACCAGAGAACGAAGAAGAAGAAGACGAAGAAGAATCTAGTTGCATCAGTGGATATAACATTGACGGCGAAAACAAAAAGACGCACATTTTGAAAACTTGTTTCAATCAAATTAGATTTGAAAGAGAAGAGCTCAACATTGTGACGAAGTTTGTGGTCAATCAGGAAAATGTAATTTTTTGCTGACAAGAAAGCAGAACTAAAATAAATAGTCACATTAGCTCTGATATCAGTGATATGTCATTGTCTCGTACTTAGAATGTGCTTGCAATTTACAGTTTAAGGTCTTGGGATTGTTACAAGTAACACGAATAGTAGCGACATGTTTAACTTCCGGTTCGATCTTAATGATATGTCATCACACGTGAGGACATTAAAAACACACATGTACTTAAACACACATACAAGAAGGTGACTGAATGCAACACGTCAATCTACACACACACACACACACAGACCCACCTTCTCCTGCTGTTGCTGGATCTGCTTCATCAGGATGGATCTCTTCTTATCCTTGCATCTCTTGTTCTGAAACCACACCCTGATCACCCTGGGACTCAGACCGGTCATCTCGGTCAGCTGCTCTTTCATCAGGGCGTCGGGCCTGGGGTTGGCGTTGTAGCATGTCCGTAAAGTGTGCAGCTGCTTTTCGTTGAGCACCGTGCGGACCCGCGTGGTCTTGTGGTCAGACTTGTGGCTACTCCTTGACGACTTGTCGCCGCGACCTGAAGTGGATCAAAATATAGTTAAGTTATATGACCTGTATTATTAAGATAACATGAACGATCTATTTTATGAGACAGTTTTTTTTATTTTTGATACGTTTGACAAGTCTAAAAATATATATAGATTAGTGCTAGAGAAAACTTTACTAAATGGGGCCCACCCCCCCACTAACAAGCAAAAAAAAATGTTTTTGAAGAATGAGCAACAATTTCTCAAATTTCTTTACTTTGGTTCTTAAAAAAAAACTAATTCTGGGGTGTTTTTTTGTTTACGACTCAAACATTATACCAAAACTGTAGTTTGTCTTCTGCCGCCAAGTCAGATCTCATTTTGTTTTTCTTTTCGTGGATGTTGGCTTTTGCACGCATGATCAGGACAACTTTCTTTCTTTAATAACAACACACACACACAGACAAATGTATAACAAAAAAATGATGAATTAGTAGCGAGAACAATGAAGGTATATTCAGCATGGTCCAATGATGGTAGATAGTACATCCAATCTATATGTCTGACCTAGCTTTAGGTAGAAGTGAAAACAAGATTTTAAAGTGAGGAACATGAGAGAGCGGGTAACAAAAGGGAAAAAAACGAAACAAAATGATTTAGAAGAACAGAGGGAACGAAAGTCTCATTCCATCTATCAGTTGGACACACACAGACACACACACACACAGACACAGTTCATTTGATATAGAATCAACACGTTTATAGTGTCACTTTATGCCATACTACATCTACAAAGATGGACACAATCTACAATCATACAAAGTTTTTGGACTGTCTTTTATGGTTGAAAAATAAAAGACTAAAAAATCTCGCGGGGGCGTGTGCGGGGTGAGGTGGCTGAGCGGTAGAGCGAGGAGGGTTATATTTATATATTTATATAAAGAACAACCCAGATCTAAAAAGAAAAACTCATATTTAGAAACCCTGCCAAGAGCGTAAGTGTAAAAAAAAAAAAAAAAAGGGAACTATTAGGTGTGTGTGTGTGTGTGTGTTCTTGTAGAAGTGTTTGCATGTATAGACTTAACGGTCTAAAATCTATGAGCCATTACTTCGGCTCACGTCTGCAGCAAAAAGAAACACAACCAACGTTCCAGCTTCCAGCATTTATTTAGCTTCCCATCTGTTTATGTGTGAGGACCGCTGATCGAACCAAAAGCAGGAGCCATTAACCAGACGACTTCCAGGTTTATTTCCCTTTGCTTGGCGGAGAAACTGGAAAACCAAAACTCAGGGATGACATGTCAGATTGACACAGACGTGTTGTGCTTGCTGTAGCTTCCCTGTCACTCTTTTTTTTCCCTCCTCATACAGACTTTTTAAGTAAAAAAAAAAAATTGGCAGAAATGAGGGGAGGCTACAATAATACAGATTTTTTTTTTCAAAAAGACATATCTCCTAAGACACATATGGGGATACAAAAAAAAAACACATAAGGTAGACAGGTTCTCACAGACGACAGAGAGTATGCAATAGTGCGCGTGCTGCTGACACACGACATATTATACTAATAAAGCGCATGTGTAAAGTCATGGAACACACTAGAGCAGGGGCGGATTTACGATATTGCTTGACTGTTCTGCCACCTAGGGCCTCCCTTTTCAAGGGGGCTTTCATGTTTGAGAAATACAAAAAATAAACTACTCTACATGTTGAATATACAAGAATAAGGGACATGATATTAAATGTACAAGCAATCTCACAAACGTGAACTGCTCATAGGTCCAATAATACTAATGAGGTCGCCCAAAGAAAATCTGTTGCGCAACATAAAATAATGAACCGGCCTCTCTCTTGATACCTCCTACTGCAGAAAAGTGAAGAGGGAATTGGTTACTCAGTAACCCTACGACGAAAGTCAACGGACAGATGATGATGACAATGATGATAATGATGATGATGTTCAACTAAAAAAAAACTACCTACAGCCTCCCTTTACTCAAATCGGGTACTACACAGGAACATGACCTATTTTAAGTACATCGTTATGACAAACCTACACACGTTATGACAAACCTACACACGTTATGACAAACCTACACACGTCATGACAACCCTACACACGTTATGACTACACACGTTATGACAAACCTACACACGTCATGACAAACCTACACACGTCATGACAAACCTACACACGTTATGACAAACCTACACACGTTATGACAAACCTACACACGTTATGACAAACCTACACACGTTATGACAAACCTACACACGTTATGACAAACCTACACACGTTATGACAAACCTACACACGTCATGACAACCCTACACACGTTATGACTACACACGTTATGACAAACCTACACACGTCATGACAAACCTACACACGTCATGACAAACCTACACACGTTATGACAAACCTACACACGTTATGACAAACCTACACACGTTATGACAAACCTACACACGTTATGACAAACCTACACACGTTATGACAAACCTACACACGTTATGACAAACCTACACACGTTATGACAAACCTACACACGTCATGACAACCCTACACACGTTATGACTACACACGTTATGACAAACCTACACACGTCATGACAAACCTACACACGTCATGACAAACCTACACACGTTATGACAAACCTACACACGTTATGACAAACCTACACACGTTATGACAAACCTACACACGTTATGACAAACCTACACACGTTATGACAAACCTAAAAAAGAATGCCAGAGGTCAAAAATTGCATACTGGCTAAAACCGAATACAACGAGTACTATGAATTGACGATGTAGAAACAGATCTACATCCAAGTTCTGGCATGGAGTTGAAAAGCTCAGGAGAGATCTGAATGGTGGAAGGATGTGCTGAAGCAAGCCTGAGCCCTCCATGGGTTGTAACGCCATTGGGATCGATGGATGGATGGATGGATAGAATAATTAATGTGCACTTTTAGCACTTTAAAATCAAATTTGAAAACTCTTTTGTAGCACAAAGTAAATTTAAATCGCCAACGGACATTTCAACGCTACATTGATTCAAAACTTTGTCTAATTATTTCCAAATCATTTCATACATTTTCTGTAGGTAACCTTATAGCGGTGCCACATTTCTTCATTTCATTTTCTCTCCTTTTCACTACGCTACTGCGTTTTATAGCTTCAAGAATTACGCCGTATCATAAACGTCAAAATGCAAACAAAAAGCAAAAGCAATTTTTTAAATGTTGCGGTGCATTACCGAGACCAACCGTCACAGAAGGACTCAAAACCGACCCGCATCGTCGCTACCTGTGGGCAGTGAAGACCAATAGCTCGTTGCCGACGTGGCAAGTCAGTATTGAAGCCTACTATAACGAATGCTCTTTGCCAAACCCCGACTATGGAACTTCAGTTGTTGGAATGATTCAGCGGGTGATATAGATATATATATAGTTAAAACTGATCACTGATCACTAAAAGTGATATAGATATATATAGAGTTAAAACTGATCACTGATCACTAAAAGTGATATAGATATATATATAGTTAAAACTGATCACTGATCACTAAAAGTGATATAGATATATATATAGTTTAAACTGATCACTGATCACTAAAAGTGATATAGATATATATATAGTTTAAACTGATCACTGATCACTAAAAGTGATATAGATATATATATAGTTAAAACTGATCACTGATCACTAAAAGTGATATAGATATATATATAGTTAAAACTGATCACTGCTCACTAAAAGTGATATAGATATATATATAGTTAAAACTGATCACTGATCACTAAAAGTGATATAGATATATATAGAGTTAAAACTGATCACTGATCACTAAAAGTGATATAGATATATATAGAGTTAAAACTGATCACTGATCACTAAAAGTGATATAGATATATATAGAGTTAAAACTGATCACTGATCACTAAAAGTGATATAGATATATATAGAGTTAAAACTGATCACTGATCACTAAAAGTGATATAGATATATATAGAGTTAAAACTGATCACTGATCACTAAAAGTGATATAGATATATATAGAGTTAAAACTGATCACTGATCACTAAAAGTGATATAGATATATATAGAGTTAAAACTGATCACTGATCACTAAAAGTGATATAGATATATATAGAGTTAAAACTGATCACTGATCACTAAAAGTGATATAGATATATATATAGTTAAAACTGATCACTGATCACTAAAAGTGATATAGATAGATATATAGTTAAAACTGATCACTGATCACTAAAAGTGATATAGATAGATATATAGTTAAAACTGATCACTGATCACTAAAAGTGATATAGATAGATATATAGTTAAAACTGATCACTGATCACTAAAAGTGATATAGATAGATATATAGTTAAAACTGATCACTGATCACTAAAAGTGATATAGATAGATATATAGTTAAAACTGATCACTGATCACTAAAAGTGATATAGATAGATATATAGTTAAAACTGATCACTGATCACTAAAAGTGATATAGATAGATATATAGTTAAAACTGATCACTGATCACTAAAAGTGATATAGATAGATATATAGTTAAAACTGATCACTGATCACTAAAAGTGATATAGATAGATATATAGTTAAAACTGATCACTGATCACTAAAAGTGATATAGATAGATATATAATGGGCAAATGCTTTTTGTTTAAGGGGAATTCTTAGCCTTCATCAAGGTCTTGATATGTGTCTTGATATGTGTCTTGATATGTGTCTTGATATGTGTCTTGATATGTGTCTTGATATGTGTCTTGATATGTATCTTGATATGTGTCTTGATGTGTCTTGATATGTATCTTGATATGTGTCTTGATATGTGTCTTGATATGTATCTTGATATGTATCTAGATATGTATCTTGATATGTGTCTTGATATGTGTCTTGATATGTGTCTTGATATGTGTCTTGATATGTATCTTGATATGTATCTTGATATGTGTCTTGATATGTATCTTGATATGTATCTTGATATGTATCTTGATATGTGTATTGATATGTGTCTTGATATGTGCATTGATATGTATCTTGATATGTGTCTTGATATGTATCTTGATATGTATCTTGATATGTGCATTGATATGTATCTTGATATGTGTCTTGATATGTATCTTGATATGTATCTTGATATGTGTCTTGATATGTGTCTTGATATGTGTCTTGATGTGTCTTGATATGTATCTTGATATGTGTCTTGATATGTGTCTTGATATGTATCTTGATATGTATCTTGATATGTATCTTGATATGTGTCTTGATATGTGTCTTGATATGTATCTTGATATGTATCTTGAAAAGTGTCTTGATATGTATCTTGATATGTATCTTGATATGTATCTTGATATGTATCTTGATATGTATCTTGATATGTGTCTTGATATGTGTCTTGATATGTGCATTGATATGTATCTTGATATGTGTCTTGATATGTATCTTGATATGTATCTTGATATGTGCATTGATATGTATCTTGATATGTGTCTTGATGTGTATCTTGATATGTGTCTTGATATGTGCATTGATATGTATCTTGATATGTGTCTTGATATGTATCTTGATGTGTATCTTGATATGTGTCTTGATATGTGTTTTGATATGTATCTTAATATGTATCTTGATATGTGTCTTGATATGTATCTTGATATGTATCTTGATATGTATCTTGATATGTATCTTGATATGTATCTTGATATGTGTCTTGATATGTGCATTGATATGTATCTTGATATGTGTCTTGATATGTGCATTGATATGTATCTTGATATGTGTCTTGATATGTATCTTGATATGT